>LR749552.1:655290-867790 GCA_902729485.2 Mus minutoides
GACAGCAGAACTCAGTCATACAAGTAAGTCACACTTAGACCTTCTCAGTGACCTGCAGTGGCCTTGGAGTTCAGGCTAGGGAGCCCAGACTGTGTGACAGAAGGGGAAAGGACAGGTTCAGACCAAAGCTGCCTCCAGCTCCTCAGTGAGAGATCTGCTTTTGTTGGGAGCCCTCCCACTCTCTCGGTAGCATACTTCAGATAACCATCTACGAATTAAAGATGAAATCCGGCCTTGGACTGAAGAGCGGCCCTTTGGGGGTTAGCGTTACAGCCTTCTCTACCCCAAGGCTGATTCAATGGCCAGCTTTCAGGCCAAAGGAAGTGTTTTCTATAATTGGCTAAATCTCAGTCGGAAGGCTGCTGAGCCTGCTACTGCTTCCGTCACAACATGCTTGTCTGTCAGATTTTTCTCAAGCTTTGAAACTTTTGGATACAATCTATTGTTCACTGACTTTTGGGATGAGGTTTTCTGCTATCAGAGGGCTGGCTTTCTAGTTCTCATGCCAATAGAACTGGCCCCTGATGTAGGGGTTTGTAGGTGAGCTAGTTCTAAGGGCATGAGGGCAGGACAGCCAGTCCTGCCTCTTGTCTACTGGGAGTGGCACTGCCAGGGAGAGACGCCCCAACCCCATCCCTTGCCATCCATGGCAGGCAGAAGAGCTGGCCCTGGAATCCTGAGAGTGAGGAGAGTGGGAGAAGTAGCCATGTCCCTCACTAGAGGCAGCTTGGGGGAACGGACTTTGCACCTCACCTGGGCAACCGGGTAGAGCTGCCCCTGTTTGTGGAGTGGGGATGAAAAGGAAGAAGTGGTGGAATGGAACTCAGAGTGTAGGGGGCGGGCAAGGCCGAGATGAACCCAGTGGACAGAGGCTGCAGCATCACCATGGAGATGAGTCACTCTCCAGGGTGAGTAAGGCAGGTTTGCATAGGTGTTCTACCCCAGGCTGAGGTCCTGGCTCATGGGCCAAGGCAGGAAAGGCTAACCATGACGTCCTGTGGGAGCAGCCCAGCCAAGGAGCTAGTTCCAAGCACCTGAAGTGCCTCTAGGGCAGCGGCTCTCAACCTCTCTGATGCTGTGGTCCTTCAGTACTTTCTCCTGTTGAGATGACCTCCGACCATAAAACTATTTCATTGCTACTTTGTAACTGTAATCTTTCTACTGCTATGGCTTATGTAAATATTTTCTTTGGAGATAGAGATTTGCCAAAGGGGCCCTGACCCACAGGTTGAGAGAACCACTGCTCTAAGTCACACACACACACACACACACACACACACACACCACACACAAATCCATGATGGATTTGAACTAGATACTAGCTAGAACTAGAGCAACAATTAAGTTTCATCTCCACGCTCCTAACTCAGGTCCATCACCTGCATCTGTCCCCTCCTCGTAATCCCCACCCCCACCCCGTGCTCAGCCGGCTCCTCAGGTTATAGTGAACCCGCCCGTACATCCGTTTAATCAGCCGTTCTCAACCTGTGGGTCACGACCATGAGAAGACACAGATATTTACATTATAATTCATAACAGTAGCAGAATTACAGTTATGAGGCAGCACGAAAATAAATAGTTTCATGGTTGGGGGGTGTCACCGCAACATGAGGAACTGTATTAACAGGTCATAACATTAGGAAGCTTGAGTACCAGTATACCAGTATATATATATATATATATATATATATATATATATATATATATATATATATACACACAGAGAGAAAGAGACAGAGACAGAGAGAGAGACTGGCTAGATTCCATACTTAAGAGAGAACATACAACAAATATTTTGTTTCCTTTCTCTGATTATATGACTCCATGTCCATTCGTTTTAAAAGTGAAATAGATTAATGATTATAACACCTTTAAGACAAGTACTCAACAAATTTGGCCATTAATTTTAATATTTAAACACGAGAGATCAAGAAAAGACATTTTCTTGTTCATGAGCATGAGCCTGGGAGTTGTTAAATATGAGGAGTGTGGTGTTTGTAGCGTTCATCAATTCACACTCGTTCAAGCTTCCTTCCCTTGCTCACATGCCATCTGTGGACAGAGATGATGGAAGAGCTGCAAACTGCAGCCTGGGAGACAAACCCAGCACGCTGTGTGCTGTTTAAATAAAGTTTTATTCAAACTCAGGCATTCATATTTACGTATCGCCTATGACTACTTTCATGCTTCCTGGGCAGAGCTGAGTAGTCATGGCTGACAGCACGGAGCCTGCGAAGGCTAAAGTGGTTACTGCCTGGCTCTCTTTACAGAAAAATTTGCTGGCAATAGCAATAAAGTTTTTAAAAAATGATCACATACTGAGAGCCGAGAGAAGAGTCCGGTGACCGTTTTACACAAGGTGTCCTTTCAACCAAGACCTAACTAATTCACAAAAGTGAATGAATTGAGAGAAAAGAAAATATTCCAGACATAGGAACATTTGTAAACTCAGAGAAAATAATAAGGCAGAATAAGTTCACGTGCTGAGTGGGGTTCCCAGGACTGAAAGCAGAGGACATGTGGTATAGAACTTCAGATTTTAGGGTTTGTGGGAGCTGCTGAAGGATTTTCACTAGGAAAAGAACATAAGGAGGTTTAAATTGCAGGGAGCTGTCTACAACTGAAAGTATAACTTTACCAACTGAGTGAGAGGCTGGGGAGTGGGACCAGAGGTGAGGAGACCAGAGGAGCCAGTACCAGGCATAGCAGCAGAATGAGGAGAAAGGCATGGTTTCAAGGCACAGCAAGAGGCTGACCTCCAAGCACCTGTTAATGGGGCACATGGGAATAATACAGAACAGACTAGAGCCTTCTGCTGATATGGAAGAAGAGATTCAAGATGGAGGAAGTGACCATGTTCATCTGGATATGGGGTGGGATATCCAAAAGGAAAAGCCTTGGCCACAAATGTTCCTCATTCCACAACTTTAATACCACAGGGATTCCTTATTAAATACTGGGTGATATGTAGGCCTCTTATTCCCACTCCATCCCTTCTATAGAAATTGGCTCCCTTCCCCTACTGAACTCCATTGCTACTCTGTGATGTCACTAACCCCTTTTCACTTCGCAGACCAGCCAGGCTGTCCCCACTTCCTCCTTTGAGGTTCCTAGACTCTCTTTTGCTTTGTACCCCTAATCCCTTTCAGGCCCTTCAGTGGCCTTTTATAACCACTGCCTCCCTGAGCACATTCCTTGTGCCCAGTCACTAGGTACCACTGTCTCCGGCATGACTGGGGAGCAAACCACCTGTTTTTGTCTTCTCCCTTTTGAAGGAGGCTCAACATGTTGGCACTTGCTAGGTGTTTGTGCTTTCTCCTTTTTAAAGTGATGAGGAAACAGAATTTACTCAGTTGCACCAAGTGGTACCTGGCAGATTCTGTGTCCATGGCTTAGTTCTCTTGACACTGGCTTGACAAGGCCTTCACCTGCTCTTCACGTTTGGCTTCACTTCTTGTTCACTTACTTTTATTTTACTGTTAGATAGATAGATAGATAGATAGATAGATAGATAGATAGATAGATAGGAGAGAGATAGATAGATAGATAGATAGATAGATAGATAGATAGATAGATAGGAGAGATAGATAGATAGATAGATAGATAGATAGATAGATAGATAGATAGATAGGAGAGAGATAGTGTGTGTGTGTGTGTGTGTGTGTGTGTGTGTGTGTGTGTGTGTGTGTGTCTATGTAGCCAGTGAAGCAGGGGAGTAGGTCAGAGGGTGCAGGGATGGATCTGTAGTTGCAATGGGTAGGAAAGGAAGGTTTCTGGGAGAAAGGGAAATTTGAACAGATTTCTGAATGACATAAAGATGTCACCTATTTGTTGTTGGCCTGGAAGAGAAAGTAGGAAAGATACCCAGAGGAGGATGCAAAGAGGCATATAGCTTATGAGAAGGTGTGGGCATGATGAGATGAACTGTGGAGGAATCTGGGTTGGGAGATGGAAAGAACACGTGGAGATGCTTGGGAAGAATTCTGATCCTTATTCTGAGTGAACTGAGAGTCATTGGGGACTTCGAACAAAGTAATGATGTAACATGGGAACAGTTGCTGTAGCAGCTAGTGGGAAATGGGATGGAGATAAGAATAGAAGAGAAAGTCCTGAGGCAGCTTTCACCTCTACACCCCCTTGCTCTCCTGTAGTGATATTGGTCAGCTCTTCCTTCTACCCGAGCATTCCCCCAAGCCTCAGCAGCTTATGAAGTATGTGTTCTTTTCCCTCATATTTGGGTCATGGTTTGGGTGAAAAAAACATGGCTCTGAGGGCTGGCTGATTGGAGTTAATAGCAGCCCAGATGAAACACAGTGAGTAATAAGCCAAGGGTATGGATAGGTAAGTAGATTCTCATACCATAGAGGATAGATATCTGCCCAGCTCTTGGGCTGTTTAAGGCTTGTTGTAAATAATAAAGTGTGTGTGTGTGTGTGTGTGTGTGTGTGTGTGTGTGTGTGTGTGTGCTCGCACGCGTGCCTGTGTGTGTGTGTGTGTGTGTTTAATCTGGTGACTGAATGATCAAAGGCAAGATTTTAATAAAAAATTTATATAACAGTCAGGCAACAGGATAGATGCCTTTAAGAGTGAGAGCAAGCAGGCAAAAATTCCTCATTCTATGTCCCTTTATGTGGATTACTGGGAGGTGTGGCCTAGAGCTAGGATGAGCCTTGCCATCTCATGATCCAATGAAGAGCATTCAAAGGCAAATCTAGCTTCTCAGGTTTTAATTGATACCAGATGGAGTCAAGTTAGCAATCAAAGTTGGCCATCACATTCCTGGTCTCTTTAGGGCATGTCAGGCCTATACTGTGTGTATAATTATCAGCATCATTTGACTATAGCTTGGTTCCCATCATCCTCTGAGCCTGGAAGGCCCTACCCTTTTTCCTTTTCCTGTCCTTCAACAATTGACTCCTTCGTGTGTCCCTTCACCTCCAGTTAGCCCCTCCCTTTTTCTTTACTTTTATAGTACAAGCCATTGCCCGATTTTATAACTTGACTTGTAATTCATATTTCTTGATCTTATCATTTCAGGTTACAAGTACTTCAAACTCCTTCTCCCCCAGCCCATAGACATCTTCCATCTTTCCCTCTCATATAATAAGGGTGTTGTTTCTAGAACATTACCTCTTGATGTTTCTGACCTCATGCTTCTACATGCCTCCATTCTCTATTCCTTGGTTCATCCATCCTTTCCTTTCCAGATGTTAGTCAGATATTCCTCCTCTATGTGTTAGGCTGGAACCCCTGCTCATCCCCTGCACAAGCTGGGAAACTTCATCTGCCCTCCTTCCCCCAACTTCACCCACACAGAGAAAAAACTCCCCCACCCACTTGGAGAAAACTCCAAGCTAACATGTCATCACTCCTCAGCCCTATGCTTCTGGCAGCCCACTGGTGAGTGCCCATCCATGGACTCAGATTTTGACTGTGTCTGAGAACCATCCCAGCTCCTAGCTCACACATCATCACTCCTTGCCTAAGCTCTATAAACCCCCCCTGGTCTAGCCTGATGTGTGACTTTGCTGACCTCTACCTGTGAGATCAGTGAACCTACCTGAGAGCTGCCTCTTAATAAACCTGCCTTTATTTACTTTTAATCTGCTTTAATCTGTCCTATATCTATATCTATATCACCGAGGGAGAGAAAATGCCTAGCAATAAGAAGGAGTGCCCGGTCCTTTTGGACAATATGAAGTTGTCACCTTCATTATTGGGTCACAACCATACCTAGCTGAGTTGATGGGTCCTGTGTGCCACAGACTGGACATGGCAGTGTAACTTCCTTGACCCAGCTCTCCGGATCTCCGTCTTGGCACATGTCACACATGCTCTCGATCTTCAGCAGATCTACTTGCCGTTCTAACCAAACTGCAAGCCCCCTTAGAAAGTGATATTGCTGGATTTGGTGTCTCAGAGCACGACACTGAATAGGTTCTCAATCAACACGGCTTCTAATTTAGTAGGCAATTAAATGATTTGAGATTTGCTGTTTCAATGGGAATATAGGTTTTGCCATCACCCTCTTTTACTTACTGCACTGTTTGATAGATGGAAAGTAGGATCTTGATAAACTTCCAGTAAATTGAGTTTCACAGTGTCTTAGTCCTTATGGACCACTGCAACACCATACCATGGTCTTTAGTGACTTACAAACAAGAGAAAGTTCTTTCTCATCATTCTGAGGGATATGGAGCAGATTAGTGGACTGGCAAGGACATGCTGCTCTCTGTTCATAGATGCTGACATCCAGCTGTGTCCTTAAATAGTGGAAGGGCAGGTAGTGCTTGTGGTCTATTTTCATAAGTCCAAACATGCCATTCATGGGCACTCCACCATCGTGGAGAACCGTCTGTCAGAGACCTTTCCTTCTGATAACCTCCCATTTGGAAGTTAGGATTTCAGGATGTGAATTTGGAGGGACAAAGACATTCACATGATAGAGAATGGAAAACACAAGAGGCAGCTAAGGTGACCAGTGAATAGGGCTGCCAGTTAGACTATATATATATGCATGCCTTGAGAGCCCTTTACTTCTGTCTATAAACTGAAAATATGTCATTTAAGTGAGGCAGCCAGCTGTGCCCATTGTGCACCAGATCCACATCTGGAGATGGTGCTCGGTGACAGCATTGATTTTGGTGGTGGTGGTGGTGATGGTGGTGGTAGTGTGTGTGTAAAAAAGAGCCAGAGAGACAGTGGTCCTGAGGCCAACACACCTGGAATCTGTTTATGAGGATCACTGTTGCAGGCCACAGCCCAGGCCATTCATTTATTTTTCACTAAGTGAACATCTGGGATTCAGTTTGGGACGCCAACAAGTTTGGACGGGAACTTGAAGCCGTGGTTGGGATGTGGAACTGCTCACCAGAGGTGGGGGTGAGTGGGGGTGAGTGGGGTGAGCGGGATGAGCAGGGTGAGCAGGGCTCTCAAACTGTTCAAATGCAATAGCCAGAGGTGGAGAGGTCCGTCCCATGCTGAAAAAACACTCAGAAGGAGGAATAATCTAAGGAAGACCCGATTGTATCAAAGTAAAAATATAATCAGAAAAGTCCCCCTTTCTCCTTCTTGCCCTGTTCCCTTCCCATCCAATACTTCTAATAATATCCAGGTATTTCCCTTTTCTAGGAATAAAATAATAAGAAAAATTCTTGGACGTGGACCAAGGAGGAAACGCTGTGAGAAAGTAAAACTCTAATTAGTTATAGATGAGATTTGGTCACAGATAATTACTTTGCATTCTTGGGCTTGTGCCTTAGAGGGCTTAAGATCTTTATTTTTCCCTGTTGCTAGGTTTGTAGATATCTCTCTAAATGCCTGGCTAAACACAGAGCCTTACACCATAATTAACAGATCTTCTGCGGCGAGAGTGTTTGGAACAGAAATGAAGGAGGAGTTTGTCATTCACAAGCTAGGAGGGTTGGAATCTTTGGCTGTCAGGACTTTACCCAGCACCCTCCTCTTCTTACTTTGAACTTACTCAGAACAAAAAGAAAAGGCCAGTGGGTTCAAACAGGAGCATTTGAAGCAGTGCACTTGGAGAAATTTTGTGCTGAGTTGCAACTGCCCTCTCTGACATCAGCCAACTGTAGTATTTCTCTTTCAATTTACATCTGTCAGTTTCCTACCTGTGTGGGTCGAAGGGGTTTGAGGCTCCAAGAAAAGGCCTCGAGTAACCCAGAGAGAATTTGGAATCTGTGGTGGCCCATACACATGTCATCATGTGTAGAACCAACTTTCTTGACTTTTTTGAGGGATTTTTAAGTAGGAAAAAAAATACCCTCATAACTGCCCAAAGTGTTTTCTTCCTACTTTCTAGTAGAAATGACTTGACATTAACCACAGGCTGTTCGTGGCATGCTTAATGTCTCAACAGAACAAGCCTCTTCAGAGCAGTGCTAAGGTCCAAGGAATTCCTCGTCTCCCTTCCCTGCCCCCAGTGTATACACACACACACACACACACACACACACACACACACACACACACACACATACTCACACAGACTCACACATACACACACACAAACACAGACACACACGCAGACACTGACACAGACACACACAGAAGTACACACACACACACACACACACACACACACACACACACACTTGAATGTTAGGCCGATTCTCTTCTTCATCTCTGACTGTGTTGTTTGGGACCCTCTCCCTGAGGGTGTCTTAGGCGGTACAGAAGCCTGACACCACCATCTCTCTTCAGATGTTTTCTCTTTACTTCACCCAGCTACACAGCTCAAAAGGCAGAGCCTCACTGCAAGGCTCTCACTATGGTGTCGCCAGCATGCAGTCAAGTGTTTTAGTCCCTTGCTGATTGGGCCCCTCGGGGATCTTGGTGGAAAGAGTCTTGAGGGTTTTCACAGTGAGGAGAGGAAAAGTCAGTGCAAGGGTGATTGGGCAGTGTTGTGCCATAGTCTGTAGCACTTTCAGGCTTTTGAAAGTTGTGTTCCTTCTGTGTGATAGGTGACATCGGTATTCTTTATGTGTGTCAAGCACCTTAAAAAAATGGTTCCTGCATCTTCTATATCATCAGTGTAGTGTCTTCTGGGTCATTCTTATTCACATGTGAAAGTGTCACAGGTTTCACCATTTAAAAACAAAACAAAACCAAAAACAGCTTAAAGCAGCAGAACTCCTTTCTTGATTCTATTACATCACCTCTTCACAACCATTCTTCATTCCCCATACAGAAAATGTCTTAATGTTATTTTTTTTCTTTATTTTTTTCCTCTCCTCCTCTTTTCTTGAAGCATCCCAGCTAATAGTGCATGCCCATCTCTGGACCAAGCTTTGATCTCACATCTCCAGTGAGCATCTTACTGCTAAGATCAGTACTCTGCTCTCTATCTCTGGGTCTCCCCCTTCTGTCCTTCCTCCTTTGTCCCCACAGCTCTACTTGTTTTCCTCCTACCACACAGGCATTCCTTGTCATTCAGTCTCTGAGGAATGTCCAGACTCCAGCCTTCTTATCATCCTCTACCACTAACACCAAATCCACATTCGTGACCTTTAACGCCACTGGATACAAACCCATATCTGCATGGGTGGTTATCTAAGTAGCATCTCTATGTAGACAAACACAGGGAGATACAGCTTAGCTCATTTGAGTCTGCTCCCTGCCCTCCACCCTCTTCTCCCCACCATCTACCCCATGTTGGGTACAAGAAATCTCAAAGTATCTAGAATGCACAAGCTTCTTCCCTCTTCTCATGCCTCGCCTCCTCTCCATAGGTGTATCTCGTCTTCCTCCATCTTTAGGTAATTTTGTGGACTTGGCCACTTAATATCTCCACAGCTGCCACCCTAGGAGCAGGGCAAAGCGCATCCCACACTGAGGGGGGAGGCCTGTGCAGCACTGTGAGGCAATACAAGCTGTACTTGGAAGTTTCTCAGAGGGGATTCAGAGAGCATGCCTGAGCCTAGGGAGCTGCAGAGTGTCTGGCCCCATTACGACATATAGGATACAGAAGTCGCTGGCAAGATCTGAGGGTCATGATGAAGTGAAATGACTGCCTAGACTTGATGTCCCTGGCTCAGTGTGTGTGTGTGCCTGTGTGTGCGTGTCTCTGTGTGTGGTGATTTGTATACACTTGACCCATAGGGAGTGGTACTGTTAGGAGGTGTGGCCTTGTTGGAAGACCATGAGGGTGGACTTTGGAAGTCTCCTCCTATGTTCAGGTTCCACCCATTACAGAAGAGAGCTTCCCCTGTCTGCCTGCAGATACCAGTCTCTCCTGGCTGCCTTCAGATCAAGATGCAGAACTCTCAGTTCCTTCTCCAGCACCATGTCTGCCTGCACGCTGCCATGCTTCCTGCCGTGATGATGATGCATGTGTGTGTTTTCATAATAATGTATGTGTGCTCTTTCCTATGTTGTTTTGGAGTCTGAACCTTTAACTACTGACATAATTCCACATGTGGAATTTCCAGGGAATTCAACATAGGGCCTCCAGGGAGCCCACTCTTTATTTCTCTTTCTTTAAAAATGTGGTCTGCGATGGATAACATGTCTGACTACGGATCAGAAGATTTCAGGTTCAACTCCTGGCTAGCTCATTGGGACTGGTACTCCTTTAGCCAGGCAGTGGTGGCGCACACCTTTAATCCCAGCACTTGGGAGGCAGAGGCAGGCAGATTTCTGAGTTCCAGGCCAGTCTGGTCTACAGAGTGAGTTCCAGGACAGCCAGGGCTATACAGAGCAACCCTGTCTCAAAAAACAAACAAACAAAAAAAAAAAAAAACAAAAAATAAGTAAAAGTATGTATGCATATGTGGTTCATGTGTAGGGTGTGTGTGTGTGTATGTGCATGCGCATGTGTGCATGCACATGTGCGCATGCGTGTGCAGTGTGTTTTGTTGTGTTGGTTAGGTAGTTGTTTGGTGCTTTTGAGACAGAGTTTCTCTGTATAGTGTCCTGGAACTCATTCTGTGTCAGGCTGGCCTTAAACTCAGTGGCCCACCTTCCTATGCCCTTGGCATTAAAAGTGTGCACCACCACTGCCAAGGTTTCATTGTTCAGGGACACCTTTCCATCTAGCTTGCTCTTCAGTTACACTGGCTGACTAAGTCCCTAAGATCTGCTTATCTCTGTAGCCCCAGTGTGGAATCACAGGCATAAGCCACTGTGCTTGGCTTGTTACATGGGTACTGGGGAACAGAATTCAGGTCTCTATGCTTGTACAGCAAACATTTTACCCACTGATCCTTCTCCCACGGTGCTCACGACTTTGGTCATTTATCAAGCAGCCTGCTGATTCCAGTCTCTGTTTCATCTGCATTGATCTGAGCAAAGGTGATTTAGACCTGAGAGGCAGCAGCGCTGTAGCCAATGTTTTCTGGTGCCCATCTCATTCTCTGAGAGCCCAAAGGTCTGTGGTGCAGCTATGTAGATGGGAACCACGCCCCTCTTTTCCTCCCCAAATCCAAGTCGTCTTTCGGATGCAGTGATAGCTGAGAACATGGCAGCAGCAGGGGCTACGGTCAGAGGCAAGGAGTCCGCAGCCATTGACGTGCTCAGCATTTCCCTAACAGCCGTGAAATTGGAGGAAAATTGGTCCAATATGAGGTGCAGGAAAGTCCAAGGGGGTTATTGTTGGAGGAGGAGGGTCTTGGCGCTTATTTTCTCTTTAAGTTAATCTGTGTAAGGAAAGATCTCAAGAAAGCCCAGAGTTCTTCAGACCTTAACACAGGACACCCACTCGGGTACCCAAAACTGCCGGTAAGAGCTGAGAACACACAGGGCTGATCTGAATGGAAAACTCATCAGGTCTGAGGGAAACAAGGATACAGTTTCCTAAAAGATGCTCCAGGCCTGAGAGACCCTCAGCGTCTTCTGAAACATGAGAGCAAGACTGTGGACAGGCATGGCCAGGGTCAGTTTCTTAGTCTGCTTTCTGACTCAGTTTCTCTAATTCTAGCACAGGCAGATGTATCTTGTTATTGGCTCCCTTTGGGGGTTATCGGGGAGCCTCCTGTGACTCAAGCAGCAAAGTCATGACAGCAACATGACAGAGGGTCCAAGAACCCAGTGCTTAAGCCTCATGTGCAAAGTATGGGGTTCTACCTAAGCTCTCTTGTGCCTCAATGTCAAAAGTTGCTCAAAAGACTAAGAGAAACATCTATATAAAGTATCTATCTAGCATATATCAGTGTGTAGTAAGCACTCTGTTAACATTAAAAATAAAAAAGGAAGGGAAGAATGAATGAGTTAACAAAGGAAAAAAGACAATGCAGTGTTGGTTATTAGGTAGAGTCCTGATCAGGTATCCAAAGTTTCCAGTATATTCCCAGCTTCCTTTGGGTCATGTGACTAGTTAAGGCCAGTAGGATGGCAGCAGCAGTTTTGTGAGTCACTACAGGTTCAGAGGGTTGTGAGCTGCCATGGTCCCTCCTGCCTTCAGTCCCTCCCCCCCAACCCCACCCCTACCTTCTTCCCTCTCTTGACAGGGCAATGTTAGTGACCATGTTTTCCCCCCAAGGCGTCATAGAAGAGGAAAGGCGTTCTTGTGAGTGCAGAGTGCTAAGTGTTAGCCCAGGGAGACTGTGGAGCTCGTTTGTTACTGCCTTGCTGACCGATACAGTCGTCTGTGATGGAAAAATCAATCCGTATCTTTGAGCTCTTAATGATAATAACAGTAGCTGTAACTGCTACCATTTATTGAGCCCCGGAGAGACTCTGCAAAGCTGTTTGCAGAAGCTAAACCATTCAGCCCTCTCAGGTATCCTGCTAGAGACATGGTTTGCTATTACATAATAATTGTATTCTTAAAATAATCTCTTTTAAGATCTTTTTTTTTAAGTTCTCATAAACAATTTCAGTGTTGGAAAGACTGCTCAGGGGCAGGGAATTGAGTCTACAACAGAGTTAATTTTTCTACAGAAATCTCTAAAACGAGGGTTTCTAATTGCTCTTAGGTTACTTGGGAGTTGCAAACTAAAAATAACTAGTCTTAAAATTTGGCAGAAGCCAACCGAAATGTCATTGAGCACATGCTGAGAGCTCTGGATGCCAGTATTTAGTTAAGTTACTTCTAAAGGAGGGGAGTCAATTTTGAATTGGTTCATAGTTGCTATTATAAGGAAGATCCTTCATCCGTCACCTAAGCTGTCTCCTGCCACCACCGTTAAAAAAATGAGCCCCAAAGCAAAGAAAAACAGTCACTCAACTGAAGTGACCCTGTGCAGTGAGGCTGTTGGCCAACAGACTGTCAGACCTCAAATGTAGGCTTGCACCTGATTGCAAGTGGCAGAAACCATAACCTATCAGAAGCCTGGCTGCTTACTGAATCCATCTGATAAGGATGGATTTGCATCGTGCGTGTAGCAGGATAGAAGATTGGCTGTGCTTGACAGGTGTCAAGTCATCTATGCGGTGGCAGGCAGCTGATGGAAGTTGCCTCTAATCTGATCTCCCCAAAGTTTTATCTTACTTACCACTCTCAGTGATGTCTGTGGATTTGCGGGGTGAAGGGGTGGGTGATGGTCCTTTGTTGTCACTTAAGGCTTCCTAGCTGCCATCCTCCCCATCTCTCCAGTGGGAGCATCTGTCTCAGAGAACAAAGTAGCATTGATGCTTTCTGTGTTGACAGGAGGGAGTTTCTGAAGTATCAGCAGACGGAGAATAAACACGGGCTGAATGTCACTAACCCAAGCAGCCCTGGTGACCTTTTCGGGTCAACACACACTGTCTTGCTCCCTCCAGGGTCTAGCCCAAGACACCTGGACATTCCACAACTCTGTATGTAAAGAAAGGGGCCTGCTGGTGTGTGGGTGGTCCTAGAGGTCCCCAACACAGTCTTTTCCCCCAGTGAAGTGAATTGATGAGTCTGTCCCCTTCACACCTTGCACAGCTGAGTCTGGAAGCTGGGGCTCTGGGAGCCTTTTCTTCACTCATGGTGCTCACCATACCTGTCCCGGGAAGCATCTGCTTCTCCAGACTCCCACAAGTGGCCACTCTTGACTTTTGTTTTATGTATCAACTGAACACTCCCTTCATAAAGGTCCCTGGTGAGCCTGGTGCTGTGATGTCTGTCTATAGGAGACAGACTACATTAGCCATGTTTCCCAGTCTGGGAAGATGAGACTTATATATTAATCATTGAAGTATAATGAAGGGCCTTACTGCCCCATTAGCTACAGGTTTAGTATCAGGCATCTGGCTTTGGGTCCCACATCATCAGGTTGGCTGTTTTGCTATGGTAAGTGCCTGATCCTTCTTCAACCACTGTATCTTTTTTCAGGGATGGTAAGAGTGTTGGCCTCTAGGCATGTCTATGAATTGAATGTGTGCAAAGTGTTTCAAATGAAGGTGGACATGTGTTTTTAGTGTCAGTACTAGGCTTAAGTGGATGAAATGCATTTGGGAGATCTCAGTGCTACAGAAGTTCTGAACAGTAGCACACTCCCATTCTGTACCCCGCTCCTCCCTCTTCTCCTCTGCTCGATCACTGGTGGCTAGTGATTTTGACTGATGTGTTAACCAAGCTTGAGCTCAGAGGGCCACTTTTACTCTTTCCATTGCTGCCAGTACCTCATCCCATACAGGCATTCATTCACAAACCTGCCGGTTACACCTGGTATCTCTCTCTCTGCCTGGGTGCTTAATTATTACTAATGAAGCCCACACTCATAACTCTAGAGCCATCCTAACTGTCTTCCTCAATTTCTGTGTTGCCCCCTTCCAAGTCAGAGAGGACTGCTCTACAGGTGGTCCTCTACTCTACTGCCACCAGAGAGGACTTCTTCAAATTCTAACCAGATGATCTCATTCTTGATGATACTCTTTCTGTTGCTTATTTTACATAAAGGCTGCTCCCAACTTCTTCACAAAAGCAGTACAAGACTGCCCCCAACATGGCCCATAGACTCTGCCATCTACAGGAAGGCATAGACTCTAAACCTACTATGTGGCTTCTGAAGAGTCCCTCCTCCATGTCCCTGCTACACCTCTGCTTACAAGATCATGGTGTCATTTACACTTCACATCTGTCTTCCTCAACCACACATGGTCTTAAAGAAGAGATTGCATCTCATTCGTCTTTTCATTCAGAGTTTTATTTAAAAAGAACTGGAGAGATGGGAGGGTGGAAGGAGAGCTTAATGGACAGATACACGGATCGGTCTGTGGTTCACTGAAATGGTTCAGTTCAACAGTGGTCAAAGCTTCTGAACATATGTTGCGCGCATGGCTAAATGCATGAAGGTCTTCTACAACCCCTTTACAAGACAAGCTGTGTTTCTTAAAGCTTCACAGTTGAAGCTGAAAAGCTATGAAGGCAGCTCAGCAACCAGTAGGCTTTTGACCTTCATCCAGAGCAAAGCTCCTGGAGGGAGCGAGGCAGTGTGCTTCTGCTCATAGAAGAAAAGGAGGCACATGCATGGGCCTTCTCCTAGCTTGGCCTGGCTTGCCTCCTGCTGACCTTATCTGTGCTGGCTTCACCCAGGTCCATTCGGCTCTACATTCAGCCCACTGCTCATTCTAACTCGAACAGTGCCTAGAGAGGGCCACCTCCAGTGCCAGAGTCACATCAAAGCAGGTGACATCAAAGCATCAAGGCCAACAGCCACCATCTGCAACTTTCAGAAGGACAGTTTGTTTCTCTCTACTCCATACTCGATAACTCAGATAACTGGCCTCCTTGTTTGAAGTTTGACTTTCAAACCAGTCTAGTGGTCCCACAGGGAGCAGAAGACCCTTGTCCAATTGTTCCACCAAGGGAAACAGAATAAGTCTAAGAGTGATCTAGAAATACAACATTAAGCTTCTGATATGGAGAACTGGCACGTGAACCAACCAGTCAACGGTGGAAAGGCCCTGGGGCTACTGGGATCAGAGCCCAGCCTGGCCGCCAAGAATCCTCATTCAGGGGCTGAGAAGCAGCCGGCAAAGCACAATTGGCTAAATTTGGTTGTGTTTTTATTTTTGTCCAGCCATAAATACCGGCAAAGAAATGAAAACTATTCCTTCCCTTCCGGGAGCCTCAGAGCCAGGCTGGCTTTATTTTTAGCTGCTAGTCTAGGGCTTTTAGCACACTAAATACTCTGTCCACCACTGTAAGAGGCAGTGGGCTAGACTCTAGGGGTTTTGCCTAGACTGAGAGTTGGGTGTCTGAACTGAATTCTTACCAGACTTTGTGCAATTACGATGACAAGGGTGGTTCCAGACAGAACCAAAGAGGGACTCAGTTCTTGCCCAAAGGGCCACCAAGAGAGTCCTTTTCAGGAAGGGCAGAGTACTCAGGGCAGATCAGTGTCTGGAGAGGGTGGAAGAAGTCGTAACTGTAGATGAAGAGAAGCAGAAGAATTGTAGAATGGGAATGGGCCCGGGTACTTTTATTCTGTGAAGGTTTTGAGTGCCCTGGTTCAGGACCCGAAGCTAACTAACTATGAACAGATCCTGCTACAGCACCCCTGAGAGATGATGTGGCCTCTGTCTGGCCTGGATCCTTGGCTTTGAATCTATTATGTAAGAGGCAAGAGGACAATAACAACCCAGCCTTAAGCTCTACTTGGAGAGACTGCCAGGGCAGCAGGAAGCATAGCACTTGGTATGCAGAGCAGAGGTTGGGAACAGCCATCCTTAGCATCATCATCACGAGGGCCTTCATGTGACATTCAGTATTCCACATGTTTCTTCCTGGAACCAGAGGAGTAGAGTCGTTTGCATTTGGAAAACAGGGGGTCAAAGGGCTTAGTAACTAACTTGTCCTTAGCTCTAAAGTGAGAGAATAATCCAGCCAAGCCTAAAGCCAGCACTGATGAGCCTCAGTCTTAACAGCATGCCTTCAGTGGGACCAGTGACCTCTGCATGCTATGAAGACACTTATCACTGAACACATAGGAGCTGCTCTAAGCAGGGGACTGGTTTCCTCTGCCTTGACTCCTCCAGTTTCATGATAAGAATATGCAAACCAGATGCCAAAAGTGATTTTTTTTAAAATTTAGGCAGAAAGCAACTAATGGATACTGAATGTAGAATGGTGTCTACCCAGGATGTTAGAAGGGAAAAATCAGGGAGTTGTTAAATGGATAGTATAATTGTGTGAGACGAACATGTCCTGGAGATTAGTGTCCCATACCTCCAAACTGTGTGCTTAGAAACTGAGAGGACAGCTGATTTCATGTTGTATGATTTCACCATCCTTTTTAACAATTAGAAATAAGATCTCAAGTATTGGAGTCAGATCATCATAGAGGCAGGCAGTGGGTTAGAGCGTTTCCTGACCTACTTCCCAGCCTTTCTGTTCCTTCCTCTGATCAGAAGCTTCCTCAGCAGCATCCCTGGTCCCACCCCACATGGCACAGACATTGTCAGGGCTAAGTTGCATGCTCTGTGAAGGGCGTTTATTAGGCGACATCGTTATGCTTCTCTGTCTCATGCTTGGCCCTTTCTGACCTCCTTTGAGAAGATTTTGTCTATAGAATGGGAAGAGATAGTAGGTAAGTCTCCCTTCCCAGAGTCATGTTTTCTTAGAGTACATATAGGGAGAGGAGCAGGCTTTGACTTCATTTCAGAGAAGTGGGGTGCAGATCCTGCTTTTCTCCTCAGTTTGTTTAGCTCTAACATAGAGGTAACAGTTGTTCTAGGTAACTGCGTTTCACCTATGAATAGATGCAATGCAGAAAAACATGGAGCTATCTAGGAACAGGCTTCTCTCCAAGTTAATTACCTGCCTCAAGAAAGCATTCCTCATCAACATCAGAACAGGGATTTGGTATCCCCTGGTCCTTTCTGGTCTCAGCCACATTCAGAAGAAACTTGGGCTGTTTTCTGTGTTACCAAGTTTTAAGTCACTGAGACCACAATACCTGACATAGGTTAGGAAGGTAAGGTTTTTTGTTTTTGTTTTTTAATTTGGCTTTCTGTTTCAGAGAGTATCAGTCTATCTTGTCAGGAAAGGCAAGGAGGAGAAGCTCACTTCGTGGGGGACAGAATATGTGATGAAAGCTATGTGTACCATGGTAGACCAGAAGGCCAAAAAATATTGGAACCTTCAAAATCCCTTTCATAATGATTTATTTCTATCAGCTAGGCCCCACCGCTAAAAGTTCCACAGAATCTCCAAATAGCGCCAATACTGGAGAACCAAGCATGAGTCTTTGCAGGATACTGCAGATTCAGACCATAACAGCTCTGTTGGCAGCTACCTAGCTGTATCTCTACAGGACCAAGTTTTCCTGCAAGCCATCCTTTGTGCCCAGAGTTTGTATATCTATTTGGGACCAGATTCCCTTTAGCTGCAGGGAGGAAAACCCACCACACTATCACATCCCATAAATATGTCTTAATTGTTTTTAGCTCAGAAGAAAGTAAACTTTTAGGATGAAATGAATACTTTCAATAGATTTATAGTGTACTTATTTTTATACTTGCACAGATATGACATGAGAAAATTTCTCATGGACAAAGCATCCCATAAAAGCCAAAGGGCCAAGGACCCATGAATGTCATGATACAACCCTGCTGTGCTCCCAAGAGCCCCCATGACAGAGATTGGTTTTTGGATCCTTCAACCCATAATGATCTGACTTGCCCTCTTTTCTGTTCCTATGGCAACTGCCATCTGCTCTGATCCCCGCCATTATTTAAGACTTGGAACATTTTCTCTGATATTTAATTTATGCCGTGAAAAGCCCAAAAGTGTTATCTGGAGTCCATGGGAAAGAAAGTTGTCACCAATGAGTGATGTCTGCCCCAGACTTGTGACCAAGGAGAGGAGGCACGGCCAGTGGGCTAGGTTTGACAGATAGGCATTGCTATTTCCAGCCTGACTATAAACTTCATTATAATAATGGTCTATGTGCCTTCCATGTGTTGAGAATACCATGCTAAAAGATCTAGAATGTCTCTTAATAGGTGGGGATCTGACTGATCAAAGCAATGTCTATGTGTACACTTTACACACTTGTCATCCCTTTGACACCCTTCTCATTCATCCTTTCCTCACCAGACGTCTGAACAAGAACAAGCTCCAGGTCCTTCCAGAACTGCTTTTCCAGAGCACCCCGAAGCTCACCAGACTGTGAGTAGCATTCATTTGTACTCTCTACCGTGTATCTTGCCTGGCTTTGGTCTCATGGACATTGTGGTTGTTACCGTGTATAGCATTTATGCCAAGTGGTGCTTGGGGGGCAAAGTCTGACTTCTTGTCCTGTCTGTCAGAGCTGGGTGGCTTTATTGACCAGTGAAAACTACCAGTGTATGGCTATGGATGGTTTTTCCCCTTAGAAAGAGGGAGGCAACTCCAGCCTGGACTTACTACATGAAATGTCCCTCCATGAAGACCGTATTCATTGGGACCTGCCTGTGTATGTTCTTAGCATCAGTCTGGACAAAGCCCACTGCCTTGTTACCCACTGCTTGCTTCTTGCTATTGACAGTTCAGAAACCGTGGGTCTCCAGGTCTATGGTTTGATGGAAAAATGGAAAAAAAAAGTTGATTTTCACATTATTTTCCTGAAAAGTTGGGGCGGCCATACTTCTGGTTATATAATTCACAGTGACAGCCTACAAGCTTGGGAGCCAGAGGTACAGACTGTGGTAGAGACTGTGACTTGTGGATTATGGGCGATCTCCGCAAGTGCTACTTATTGACAGTGAACTTGAAATCCCTCCAGCAATGGATGACGGGTGAACTGTGTTGCCCAAGGGTTCTCTGAATGGAACAGCACAGTGTCTGACAAGCAGGGGGATTCATAGCCTTGCTGAGAAGACACTAACATTACTGGGGAGGCTCCCATGTTACTGTCTCCAGTCTCCCTCCCCATGGCTGTGTTTAATGCCTACTTATGCAATCAAACAGTGCATGCAGACTGGAATAAACTGGAAAATAAGAAACACATGTCACTGTGTGCACTTAAGCCCTGAAGTAGGGATACATATTTATGTATGTGCATGTGTATAAACACACGCACACACATACACACACACACACACACACACACACACACACACACGCACGCACGCACGCACGCACGCACGCACGCACGCATGTGTGCGTGTAAATGTGTGTAAATGTATGTAAATGTGTTTTCAAAGGGCAAGAACAATGGGTTTGGGCTGTGTGGTGTTCAGTAGAGCAGTGGTCCTGTTTGCTTTCTGCAGGGCGCACCTGTACTTTGTCCTGGTCTCTTCTTGCAGTGCATGGCCTGTCTTTGGTTTTCTTATACACTTAGTTAGCTGACTTTGCGAAAAGTAAGACAGGAAATGACCTCGCTTTCCATTCCTCCAATCTGCATCCACTTGGATGGGCCCATGACTGGAGATAATGTGCAATGCAGTCTGGTTGCCTAACAGAACTCCATGAGCCATGGATCCTCCAAAGACCATCCTGGATTTTAACATCCCCTTCCTGTGTGCATCACTAGGTATCCTTGCGGCCTTTAATCCCCAGACTCTGATGGATAACTAAATTCTCAGCTGCTTAGAGAGATGTTTGTATCTAAATAGCTATTCACAATTCCCTCTGTACTTTAGTCATTTCTTACACTTGACGTTCTTAATAGAACAGGAATACTGTGTAAAAGGTTGTATTTTATGTGTTAGAAATGCTGTTTAGAGAGGTCCGTGCATGCTCAGTGGAGAGATTTCTTTCCTAGAATATCCAATCTGGATGTCTCACTAGCTCCATCCAGTGCTCCCCGAGTAGCCACGTGACCCCCTCGCCCCAGGACTTCAGTGCTCCCTGTCAACCCATCTTTACCAAGGACTGCAGGCACAAGCTGCTCATTTCAACATCAGATTCTGGTGGGAGCAGACTCTGGGGGCTGCATCTGTTGGTGGCGTTGATGGTGTGGAACTGTGATCTGAAGACTCGACTGCTTTAGGTGTCGGCTGGGCTGCTTTCCTATTCACAGATGTCTCCCTAAAACCACCAGGCAATGCCCAGTCTGTGCCAGACAGAGAGGTTTCAGATGTTGTTAACCAGTGTCTGGGATGCTAGCTGTAGGGCCCAGGAGGTGGAAAGCACTGGGCTATGTTCTCTTGGCCCCTTTCTAACAGAGTTTGGAAAGTCACTTTCCTTTATGTGCCTAACTGCTCCATCAGTAGACAGCAGCCTCTCCTTTCTTCTCCCAGCCTGTCAGGAGAGCTGTGAAGACCCTGTGTGAGATAATAGTATAATGTATGTATTCTGGGCTTGAGAGCACTAGAAGGTGGAAGGGCTATAATAACTATAACTCCTTCTGTAGCTTTTGTCTTCGCAAGCTCAGCTTCAGAAGTGGGGGGTGGGGGTATTCTAAGTTGCAGCGAGCATTGAGATAAACTCATACCAAGCTTCTGCCACAAGCTAGAGAGCTGCAGATTTGAAGGCATGAGCAATGTCAACTCATTTGGTGATCACCCTTCTGCAGGTCACGGGCCAGTCACAAAGATCGGCACAGATGGGTGCTCAGACAATGATGGCTAACTGAGTAGGTGGATACGTAAATAGTAGGGGCCAAAGGATTCAGACAGTGGTGTCAGAAAAGTTTGAATCTTTTATTCACTGTCTGTCCATCCATCCATCCATCCATCCATCCATCCAGCCAGCCAGCCAGCCAGCATGCTTTCTTTGGTTGTCTGTGATAACCTAGCCTTTTGTTCTGAGGACAGAACAGAGGATGTGAAGGATACTTAGCTCTCCCTATGCCTGATCCTGACACATTCTGACTGACTGTCAAAGGCTGATATATATATAATCGAAGCAACTGTATTAACCCAGGTTGGAGCGATAATCAGCCATTGCTTTTTCTCTTCGGGCTTGATCTTTGATTTTCTTAATGACTCCATTATGTCTTTGTCTTATTTTGTCAGCCACTCCAGGGCTTTTTGGAAATAAGCAGGGTACAAATTAGAAAATCAATAAATGTGCAATCATGGGTGTGTATACGTATGCCATTGGCTCTGCTGGAACAGAACTCTCCCTCTCAATAGACATAGCCACCCAGTTCCCTGGGGAGACAAACACTGTGGATCCTGCCCTGACTGGTCTGTGGCATGCCCTGGGAGACAGCAGCAGTTCTGGGCATTGCTTTTATTATTGCTTATAGAGCCAAACTTCTTCGCATCCAGTGTTTATCCAGAGGATATTTTTATAAATTCTTTGAGAATTTTATGCATGCCTCTAAAGTATTTGATCACATCCAGCCCCAACTCTTCCTGTTAACTGCTCCCAGATCCACCCTCTTCTCCCAACTTCAGGGAATTAAGGAAAATTTTTAAAGAGGGTTAACCTTTCTGGTCACTAAGATGGACTACCTGACAAGAAGCAACTTAAGGGAAGAAAGATTCTATTTTGACTTACAGTTTAAAGGCACACAGTCTGTCATGACCAGGAAGGTTTGGTGGTGGGAGGAAGAGGCAGCTAGCTATCAACACGCTAGGGACTCTCTTCCTCTGGAGAAGCTCCGCCCTTAAGGTTTCACAAGCTCCTGAAACAGCATCACCAGCTGAAGCTAAAATATGTGTTAAAAAATCTGTCTGTGGAGGAATATTTTACATTCAAACCACAACATGTATCTCTTGGAAAGGCAGTGGTGGAGTAAGAAGAAATATTTGACGTGGAGATGAAAAAGGGAAGTGGTTAGTTACTGTTGATGGCCAATGCTCTGTTACTAATAATTCTGACTAATGAGGACCAGCCACGAGACTGGAGCCAACTGATCCCAAAGAGGAAATCAGTTCCTGTAACTGAGAAGGGTCCAGTGGTGTTTAGTAAAGACATTAGGAGCAACTGGAGGCAGGGCCCAGGTGATGTCATAAGGACTTCATGTTGCATCCCTTGTGGAACAGTGGGCACAGCCATGAGTCACCGCAGAAAACTCCACAGTGCGCTAATTTTGCAGTCTCCGGGGAACTCTAAGCAGCGTGATGGAAAAGGACCGAGGGGGCGTGGTTCCTCAGCTTGTCCACAGGATTGTCTAAGCAGAGGATCACTGCTAAGGTGACAGCGTCCTCTGATCAACCAAGTGTAGTCGCATGTTCATCCCACATGTTTGGACAGTAGGTTCTCCACAGAAGGTGATCCTAGGAGAAGACACAGTAAGAAATGTCCGTCGTTAACGATAATTAATTAACGATAGGCGCCATCACCATCGCGTTTATTGCACATCTACTTTACTTCGCATTTTAAATGAGTGCTTCAGTTCCTTGCAATGATGCTTTAAAATAGTAGCACCAGCAAGCCCTGAGTGCCAGGCGCTGTTCTGCGCATGCTGTGAACTCATTGGTCGTCCTGGCAGCTCTGTAGGGTAGGTGCTGGGGTTTGTACCACGGATAGACGAGGGCTGGAATGGGAAGCTCCGGCTCCTATTGCTTCTGCTGCTCACAAATTGTGTGTCCCTGGGTGTGTTACTTTGCCTCCCTGGTCACGGTTCTGTTATACAGAGGACTGGGTGGCACATGGCTTGTTTTACGACCCGGGAGCTATTGATTTCTCATTCCTGCACGCACTTTCAGCCTTTGCTTTTACACAGTTGAGGTAGGGTAGGCATTTTGGCTATTAAATGCTAAGCAGATAATAATGCCTAAAATTCTTACGAAGGAATAGAGGGTAGGATGAAAGAATGCTTCAAGACCCAAATTTTCCCAGATGACACAACTTTGGACAGACTGAAGCCTTGTTCCTGGAGGCTGGGCAGACTGGGGGTGTGTTGGGGGGCTGCTCAGTCCCTGTCCTGGATCCATGTCTACCATGTTCATTACTAGGTAGAGCTAGCCATATAGACAGTTGTGTGGTGTGTCAAGGGCCCTGATTATTCTCCTCTGACTTCAGTGAGCTATTTGACAGCTTTGAGAACATGACACTGAGGTTAAACCCAGTGTCACTTCTTTGGGAGAATGAAATCACAATAGGCTTGAGAAGTTAATCCCCAGGCAACTGAAAACGACACAGAGGTATCCAGGGAGCTAATCTGAGTACCTGGACTGCCCCCCCCCCGTGCCAGCTTCCCCTGTCGTGGTGCCAGGAGCTCATAAATCCAGAATTCAAACCCAAGCTTCCTTGATTTCAGGGTTCAGATTCATAACCAGACTGTCTGTACAGTGGTTGGGAGAGGTCCCGTAAGCGGAATGCCAGCTGCCTGGGAGTAGCTTGGTGAGGGCTGACTCCTGAATCATTCAGAGGCTAGCCCTGCGCCCTGCCTGGCTGACTGACTGGAACCCACTTCTCAGCAGTACCATCTGCAGCTCACCAAGCCTTCTGCAAACGCCTTGTTCTTCCAATTTCTTATTCAACTTTAAAACGCAGCTACATGTGGTACGTGTCTCCATAAAACTCTGCCATGAAATAGCACTGTAAAAGTGAAAACCCAGTGGAGAGAACAAAAGCCACATTCGCCAGCTTTCTAACAAGGTTCCTACCTGATTCGGTAAAATGACAGGACCATGGTGGGAAGCCAACCCGTCAGGATGTTGGTCGTGATGGGGAGGCGGCAGGCACTAGCTCCTGACTGGAGCCATGAATGCAGAGCCCTGGATGGTCCTTGCAAGCTATGTCGACGCTCGGGGGGTTTCAGTATCATGTCTAAAGAAGACTGGATGAGGTATGGTCTTTTTGCATGACCTATGGCTGTTGAGGTGCTAGTTGCAAGTTCACGATCTCCAAGGGCGTGGCCAAGCAGAGCTGACAGACCACCAATACAAAAGCTACACAACTGCTTTCCACCCCACCTCACCCCCGCATTGACTCCAGGTTCCACACTGTAGGAGGTAGGGTCTTCTCTTTGGTTTGTCTTCTCTAGACACATGAAGACATGTTTCCCCCCAATCTGTGTTTGGATAGGTAATGAATGTCAGTGCGTACTACGTCACCCCTGGGGTTTCTGTTTTGTAAGTATTGACCTCACCTCTACTCCAACTTCTTCTCTGTCCCTATCTTTCTTATTCTCGATCTCTGTACTGAATTAAGCCAGCCCCAGGAGAGTAGCCATGTGATGTCCCTTTCCCTGTCAAGAATTTGCCCAGATGAACATAGAAAACCTCACCATAGAGTTGCATAGAGGGCTGATGTCTGAATGTCCTGTAAACTTCTATACTACATGGTACTAGAACCAGGAGTAAACCTAGTCTAGACCAGTAGGTCTCATCCTTCCTAAGGCTGTGACCCTTTAATACAGTCCCTCATGTCATGGTGACCCCCAGCTATAAAGTTATTTTCCTTGCTATTTCATAAATGTAATTTTGTTACTGCTATGAATCATAATGTAAATATCTAACATGTGACCCTTGTGAAAGGGTTGTTCGACACATCCCTGGGTTTGTGACCCCAGGTTGAGAACCACTGGTCTAGACAAATGCTTCTTGAACTTGGCTGGGCATCTAAACTTCTGGGGATGTTCTTAGCTGGACTCTGACTCCATAGATCTGAAATGGAGCCTGTGAATCTGAATTTCAAACAGCATGCCATGTGTGGGCTGCTGTCCCAGAACTATAAATTCTGCATTGCAAAGGTAGGCTTTAGTTCTTATCAAACAGAAGAGACACCCTTCAATGCTGACTCTTGGACTGTGCACCCAGGATAGCTGGCTTGTTAGATCTGGAATGGACCCGGGCATTCAACTTTATAAACAGGCATGGTAGGGGATGTTGGATGTGTCTCCTGTGGGCATGCCTTAGGAAACACCCATCTAGGATGACCCCTGCTCCTTTATGGATTTTGGAGGAGAAAAGGAATGTGTCAGTCCACACACATCATATACACTCTCCAATGCCTCATAAGCATCCAGCGGTGGCTGTGTCACTGTGCCCATTACACAGAAGTAGAAACTGGAGCCTAAACATCTAATCACAAGGAATAAACCCAGGCTACGCTAACTCACAATTCTTGGCTTTATTTCTCCTCTCTGTCAAGGACCTCCCATGTTGTGACACACTTTAAAGGGTTTAAGGACTGAGAAAGACAGAGAAAGAAAATCACATAGTGGTGAAATGTTTACTCAGCACTCTGAGCATGCATGCTCATTTATGTAAGTAAATATGAACACATGCTTGTATCAGAGATTTCAGACATTAAGACGAAATTTTAAGAGAGAAAAATCTAACAAATAGGTTAGCAAGTAGGCCTTTCTAGACCCCCTACCATTTACCAGAGGTAGGATTTGGATTTTACATTTTTAATCCCTTTAGCCCTTTGGGTGAACAAGGAAGTTCTCTAAAGTTATCAGACAAGAGAGCATTCTGGCAACAGGGAAATTGTTTTGGATCTTTTTTTTTTCCCCCAAAGAGGCAAAGAAAAGCGAGCTGTGCGTCTGCAGTGCTTTGGAATTGCAGAATATGCTTGTAAGTTTTACAATTCTACACAGACTTCTTTGCTACATCTGGTTGATATTACTGGCAGGGGTCTATGGGGGAGTAAACCACGGGGTGGAATGTGAGACACCCCGCAGAATGAGTTTCTTATAGGTTGCTGCGTAAAACATTTCGAGTCTCCTTCATTTTGGAAGGGTGGCTTAAGTGATTTCGTGGATTTAGTATTTTCTTTGGTTGGAAGGTACAGGGTTTTTCTTGGTTTACTTAGTTTAGGTGGGGGAGGGTTCCAAGATGGTTTTTCTGAGGATGTGTTTGCCACTCTTGGGTCATGCCATGGGCTCCGGAGATAGACATTATCCTACAGGAAAGCCATTGTCAAACCTTTGTCAAACAGTGGTGGACAGGGGTGCTCCAATTGATAGGGAACCCTTGTGAACAGCCAAATCACTACAAAAAGTGGAAAACTTTGGGGAAAGGTGTTACCTGAGAGAGAGCCTTGAAAAGATACTGATGATACTTGAAAAGCTGATGGTGCTAAACAGCTGATGGGGAGGGCAATTTGCTTTCGGGTTCATACAGGGTGGGATGGGGGTTCGGGGTAGTTTCTGTAACCCAATACATTCTCTGTATATGTATATGTAAATAAGTGATTTAGGAAAAATGAAAAAAAATAGAAACGATACCAAGCTATAATCAGGACTGTCAGTTTCTTGTGACTTTTCTGTCCAGTCCCCAGGAATAAGACTATGTGAGTGGAGACAACTAGAATGTTTGGGATACCTACTGGGGTGTGCGTGTGTGTGTGTGTGTGTGTGTGTGTGTGTGTGTGTGCGCGCGCGCGCGTGTGCGTGTGTTGTTCCCCTGTGCTGTTGGGGTGCTTAGAACCCAGAACTGTCTAATCAACCCAGAGGGTGTGAGTATGGGCTTTTTGCCACCTGGCTATTTCTCCGACACTTCCTTGGCTGAGAACCACCTTCAGATTTGGAGCCCTTACAGCAAAACTCTTGGTGCACAATACCAGGGCGGCTCAGCACCCTGCGGCATGCGGTGGAGTTGGCCAGCTTAGGCAGGGATTTGTGGCCGTTAGCAAGAATTCGCAGATAAAGAGTGTGGTATTCGTTACAAATGAGAATCCAGAGCCAACATTCACACACATTGTGGCATCCTCATGATCCAGAAGAGGTAGACACTGCCTGGGGACACCATCACTATGTAGACACTGCCTGGGGACACCATCACTATGAAGCTATGACTTTTGCATAGAAAAGCAGCCTTTGTAGGTGGGCAGACCCCAGACACACGTTCTTCTATTACCTGAATGAGGCAGATATATCCATATCCGATAATACTGAAATAGGGTTCTCAAACTACATTCAGCACCACTACAAATATTTCTAAAGAGCAAAGTCATCTCTCATTTTCTCAGTATTTGGGGATCTCCCTCAGGAACAAATAAGAATCTCAATATGATGTGCCAGATTCGAGAATAATTTCAAACTATAAACACACACATACACACCTGTAACTTTCCTTTCTCCTGGCTTTCCTAGGGGCTCACAGCCCTACATTTGAGCATTAAAATCTATTTATAAGGTTTACAGTTCATTTACAAGTCTTGGAGATTGGGGCCCAGAATGAAAGTGTTGATCTAATATTAACAACAGCAAAACTATGAAAACACAGCACTGTCCAAACCAAACAGAAACAGAGACATTTAAGTCAATTTTACATTCCTTGCCTGGGTTAGATGTGCAGGGCCTGCAATTTTGACTCATGGTTTAGAATAATATTTTACTGTGTAATTCATGATGTGTTGTTCTTCCTGTCGTTGCTCTGGAGCTCTTCTTTACCTTGCGTGTGGTGACAAAGTCTGCTTGGAAGTGTGGCCTCCCCTTGATTGGCACTACCTGGTGTGTAGTCAAGAACTCCCTCCCTGGTTGATGAGGTGGGACATCTTGCCAGGGAACCAATGCTTTGCCTTCTACTGTGTGTCTAGAGCTCTGGACTTGAAGTCAGCTTTCGATTGAAATAGACAAAAAATGATGCTACCATTCCCCTGAGCAGGGAAACTCCTCAGCCTTCAGAAGATCATGAAGCCACAATGGGGGAAAAAAAACAAACCTGACTTCTAGGAAGTGAGTTAGAACTGGTCTGGTCTATGGACCAAAGTGTTGGGGGGAAATCTAACTTCAAGGAGCTGTGTTATCAATATTGAAATTTAGACCACATGTTTTATTTTTCAATTTTGCAGTAATCTAATCATATTATTATTTTCTATGCTGCCTACTCCTTTTCAAAAATAGATGGTTGGGGCCAGAGAGGTGGCTCAGTGGTTGAGAGCGCTGGCTGTTCTTCCAGAGGACCTGTGTTAAGTCCTAGTACACACAGAACAGTTTGTAACTATTAAGTTTCAGGAGAAACAATACTTTCTGTCTTCTGCAGACTCCTACATATACATGCTACGCATGCAAACATGCAGGCAAAATATCCATATACGATTAAATGAAAGGAAACAAGTCTTTAAAAATTCATGCATACATGACATCTCTATATATCATGTAGCACCATGTGTATACATATAATACACCATATAATCCATATACATAGTATTATCACCACACACATACTCATAACACAACATACACATAATTGTACTGTGTTCCACACATATAACACCTCACTACATACTATATCACATACACACCCCTTGGCACAATATTCTCACACGCATATTGTGCCATATTCATACATCATAACATGCCACACACATACATGTATCATGCCGTACCCATTCACAAAGAATAACATACACAGACCACATAGTACCACAGACTACATGCTAGAGCACACAGATATGATATACATATCAGACCGTACTATGCCCACGTATATGCTATACCATGTTATGCACAGGTCTGTATCGTATTACACCAGATACAGTCAGGAAAAAAACAGAAACTGGAAACCCTTGTCTCTGTTAGAGAACTGCAGATGGATAAATGATGTTCCTTTCTAGGCTCTGAACCAAAACATAGATGTAGCTTCACTTTAGTGAGGGCAACTCCAGTTACTGAGCAGCACTGTTCTAGGTGCTAAAATACTGGGGTTGTGAAGGCAGCCGCTGCATGGTGGGGGAGCACTCGGTCTCCTTGGCTTGTGGCTTGTGACGCACAGTGTGCCTTGCTGGGCCTGTCTGTATCAGAGACAATGAGTTGTCACTGCAAATGTTTCCTAGTCTCCAGAGAGGTCCTCACTTTTTTTTTTCCTGAAAAAGACTTGCATGGGTCAGGCTTCTCTCTAAGCCCTTTCAGGGATTTCCATTCTTTTTTAAGAACCCAGGACAAAGCACTGTCAGCCACCAGACCCTTAGGGCTCAAGCACTGAAGGAAATTATCTTAGGAAATAGTCATTATCCCTTTCATTGCTAATGGTGCTCTCCGCAGACCCTCTTCCCTTTGCAAAGCACTTCCTTTATTGAAATGGAGTGAAGGATGGGGAATCATTAGGTCTAATGAGACCAGAAAGCAGCAGACAGAGACAGGGCTTCCCTGAAAGAGAGCACGGGACCCTTACCACCCACCCTCCCCCTGTGTCCCCGGCCCTGTGGATGAGGACTGGCAAGAAGGTCAGGGAGACTGTCAGCTCTGCCTTCAGCCCTCCCAACTGTGGAACACCTTCTGTCTCAGCTCTAACACCCCAGGAGCAGCCTTGCCCTTTTTCCTGAAGATGCTTACCAAGGGCCTTCTCAGCAGCTAGCCTGCTTCTCCACAGCTAGCCTGCTTCTTCACCTTTGCACTCTTGCCCATTGAACAGCAGCCATTATTTTGAATCAAGTCAGACCTCCTCATACCCACAAATTAAACCTCCAGTGACTTTGACTGGTTCTGCCAACTCCAATACCCTACTGTCTAGCTCCTGCCCCTTTTGGTGGCACCTCAGGCTGCTCCCTCCCTACCTCACTGTCATCCCATGGGTCTCCTGTAGTTAGGATGGCTCAGATCTCCTCTTGGCAGTCTGTTCCCTGTTCTTGGAACATGCAGATTCCAGATGTCAGCGGGGCCCAGGCCTTAAAATTCAGGTCTTGGCTCCAACTTTCCTTCCTCAGAAATCCCTTCTGGCCCCGCTGTGTGTGGTGGGTGGTGATCTCTTCCCTTACTGGGCACAGTCTGTAGATTGACCCTGTTTTGTTTTCTTTATAGCACTCACTGCCACCTGGATTCTCTGGCTCATTTGTTTGATGACTTGTTTACTCTCTGCTCTGTCACCTGTAATGGCATGTAAGCATCTTGGGAGCCGGGATGCTGCCTGTCCTGTTAACTCTACATCATCCACACTGGCATCTAGCACATGGAGGATATTAGATGAAAGAAAACTCTAGAATAGAAACCCAGTCTCTTCAAAGTTGACTTTTTCTTCTCACAGTGGGGTCGGAGGTGCTTTCTGTTGCAAATATGATCTCTTCCTTGCTCTGAAGGGCCCCAGATGACTCATTAAGAGCGTGCATGTACATGTGTGCATACTGCTTGCTTGCCCATACAGGGAGCCATGTCTTACATGCTTGCAGTCACACATATCAGGGAGAGGATAAAGTCACAGCAGGCAGGATTTCACACTTGGGCAGTGTGTCTCCCCTGAGGAGAGAAATAGGCTGGTAGCTCCCCATCTAGTAGATGTGAGCTCGTGCCCAACTCTAAGAGCCAAGGAGGGGGATGCTGGCTTTGATGATTATTTCAAAGGTCTGGGAATAATATTCTCAGATAAAATGAAATGAAAAGATAAACTGTTGGCTTCATCCCTCGGCCTCATTGATTTTTGACTTCTAATGGGCATTGAAAGGGACCGTCTAGTTACTGAAAGCCTCTGCTCAGTGAAAGCTTAAAAAAAAGGACCAAGAGGGATTCAAACTAAAGCCAAACTGGATTCTAAAAGGGAAAAAAAAGAAGAAAGAAAAAGAAAGGAAAGAAAGGAGAAAGGGCTAGATCATGCTCATTTACTGAACACTGGCTTAAACCTCCAAATTACTTTTCTCTTGCTCTGGGATCTAAACCAGAGGTGGATTGAAAGACATTTGGCAAATGAGTCCAAAGCTGAAACGAACCATATCTTCTAAACCAATTGAACCAGAACCACTCCAGGACATCAAATTATTAATGTTTTTCCAAACCAACTCTCTCTGAAGCTCTACCGAGGTGCTGTATAAATGGAAACGCTAACCTATCATTTCTTCTACTTCTCTTTCCAAGAAACCCACCAACATGCAGCACCTCCTGCACCGCACTGCAGAATGTGGGCTCTTGGGACCCTCTTCGTTGTCATGTGTCAGTGAGAGGTATCACTGTTGTGGATAACCCCATGTCATTGACCCCTCTAATTCTATGTAATGAGGAAGGGGGAGATGACTGTCTGAGGCTGAGAACATTTAAAGAATAGGAAAAACAAAGGAAGAGACTGTGGAGGAAAGCAAAAGGAAAAGAGGATCCTTTCAAGGAAGATGACAGCATTTCTGGTCACACATGGGCTCAGTTCTGAGCTCTGCTCTGCATGAGCCCTGTCTCCTTCAACAGTGGCTCAGGGATTCATCTTCCTAGAAGGCTAGAATTCATTCCTGAATGGTGCCCTCTGTAACTTTAGACCACTGTTTTCTTTCTGTTGTTGGAAATCTGAGTCATACAGCAGAAGGAGACCCCAAATCTCCACCTCTCAGATGTCTGGTCCTGAGCACAGCCCACCTTAGCCATGATTTCTCAGGAAGTAATGGGAAAATCATGGGAGAGGCATGTTAACTTAGAATGTGGAGGATTTATGTGTGCCTGGTCTGGGCTGCCTGGAGTAGCAACTGGCTTTTAAGAAAAGGAATGTGTATTCAGGCATTCAGTCTACCAGTACTTGGATCTTGTACTTCTTGGCCACCATATCCGTGAGAAATATGTCTGTGGTTTTTATGAATCACTTGATTATCTGCGGATGCAAAAGAGATTCGCTGGAGAAACCAAGGATGCATCATTCTTACCTATAAAGGGTTTCTCGGTGGTTCTATGGAAGCATGTTGGTCATGTCATGACAAATGTCAGGCAGGGAACTGAAAGGGTAAACCTCACAGGAGGAGAGTGTAAGGGGAGTCCAAGGAGAAAGTCTGCAAGCTAGGTGATCAGAAGAAGGAATAGAGGCCGACTCCCCTACGCTCTGTCTTTATGCTCAAAGAATGCTGGAGCCATCTGAAGACATGGTGGGACCATCCATGAAGGGAGGAGAAGGAAAGGTCTTCTGAAGGTAAGTGAGAGAGAAGACCACTTCCCAAAGCTGGCAGCTTTCCAGGTCCAGACACGTGGAGAAAGCCAGCCCCAGGAGTCGCCATAGCTAATGGAGTCCCCAAAGGAAGCTTCCCCTTTCTATACTGGTTGCTTCTCCTTTCTAAGGAATTCATTGGTGCTGTTTAAGAAAAATTTCCCAGCCTGTGACTTGTGAGGAACTGTCCAGGTTTTCCTGGTGGACAGGCTCACTGGTGTGCCCCAGCCCCACTTGCCTGACATATATAGCCCACTTACCTGAAGCTAATTAGCCAGACCTCAGTGTGGAGTCCCAGATTGCTATGTTAATGATGACAACCCTCCCTCCTTCCCCAAGAAGTGCTGATTTTCCTGCTCAGCATGAGGGACTTCAGTAAGATCTCTTTCCAGTGATATAATTTGATTCCTCCCTGGGAAGCTGCTTTGGTCCTAGCTCACTTAACACTAAATCTTTCCATAGATACTCTCATTACTTAATCTTTGCAGGCCCCGGACCAGCCCAGGCCTCTTATTTATTTATCTGGGGCCCTGTTTATTTCCCTGTTGTAAATTACTTCTGGCTCCTGGCAGTCTGATTGCCTCGGTGATAGACTAATAGTTAGGAGCTTCTGCACATGCCTTGTGTGATGAGGCAAATAATACGCTTAGCTTATAGTAGAGAAAGACACCCTCCGTTTATTCCAGTAGGGGGAATATTACTCAGAGGAAAGGGTCAAATCACTTACCTCATAGCTGCTAGTGGAAGTCAGTGTAATTACTGACAGAATTATGTGAAACAACTCATCCCACCTATAAATCAGATTCTCTGGTTCTCCGAGGCAGAAGGGGAGTTCTGTTGGTTTGAACAGGCTCTGCTTCTCACATGGGGTGGGGTTTCTAAAATAGTGTGTGTAGACAGGAGGTTGGCTAAAGGGGTGCACCCTTCACCAGCTCTGAACCCTTACTAAAAATGTGCAAAATATAGTCCGAAGGCCTGTCTAGCCCCCTGTCACCTGTGATTGGAAAGAAAGTTTCTTGGAGCATGGTCAGTCATTTACATATTTGCAGTGGCCTATCTGTGTGCCGTGGCAGGGTTCTGACAGAAACCATATAGCCCCCATGGCTGCAAATAGTTACAATCTAGCCTCTCTGTGAGGGACGATGGACCTTACTCTACCAGTAAAGCCTTGGTAGCTCTTTGGTATTGAGAGAGAGAGAGAGGTTAATAGGGATCACTCATCTGGCTTTCTCTTCTTCCAGAAGATTCATTCCCTTGTGGAGGAACTTGGAAGGTCTCGAGTAGACTAGTTATACCTCATCTTGTCACTGTAGTATCTTCTCATTGTGCTATCTCTCAGCCACCGACGTGATGGCCTGGTGGGTACTATGAATCTATTTGACAGAAGAGAACAACAGGCTCTGCTTCCTCATTCAGAACTGGGATTCATATCTTAACTAGCTCTGAATTCTATCTTATTTCAGCAGAATCTTCTGTTTCCCTGGGAAAACAAGAGAACAGGCTTTGGCAGTAGGGGAGAATTGATCTGAACTTGGCCTCTCTGCAGGAGAGCTGCTGAAAGGGAGCCTAGGAGCAGCCAAGTCAGAGGAGAGAAGTGAAGGGATCTTATTTTACTCAGTCCACACTCACTCTGGGGTGGAGAGTGGCGCAGGCCCAAGAGTTATGTTATCAGTGTTGGGAAACACAACCAGAACTTGTCATACAACAAGACAAACTCAGAGAAGGTCTGGATGATAGAGAGCTTATTCGTGGCTTTCTTATCCCGAGTGATGAGGTTAGCTGAAGTGAGAATGTGGCCCGTGTCACTTCCTTGTGAGCTCTGCAGCTGAACCAGAAGGTGGACCATGGCTCTCAACACTTCTCTAGGCTTAGGTGAAAGGAGAGCTAAGAGGATTCTCTGAGATGTGTCCACAAGCCCTTGGAATTTACTGCTAGGTCTGTAGTAGCTGTAGACAGAGGTTCCGAGATGAGAGCCTGGGGGGACTATGATGAAAATCAAAGCAAAACAACAACAAGAACAACAACAACAACACCAAACACACAAACAGAACCATCGCAGCCGTGTGGTGGTAACTGCCGATAAGCACCAGGTGGTCTTCTTAACATCTTGGTCTGCAGAACCTCCTCAGTGCTCTTTGTCTTTTGTATGGTGTTTTTTTTTTTTCTGTTTTGTTTCATTGAAAAGAAAGTGAGGTCCTATACTGATGATTTGCTTAAGCTAATATGCATATGATGGAGCTGGGAAGCCAACATGGCTGATTTCTTGGCTGCTTGCATGCTAGAGGCAAAAGGTAGGGAGAGCGACACATGTGATCCAATTACCTTAGCTCTGTTATGAGGGCACAGGATTTGGCTTTTTTGAGTCTCCATGGCCACTTGGTAATGAATATGACATCAGGCAGAGATGTGATGGTTAGCTGTTGTCTGGCTTGCAGTAAGACCCAGGCAAGCCCCACTTTCTCCCCTCCTTTCTTGCCAACAATGACAAGACACAAGCCCAGGTGTTTCCTTCAGTGCCATAACTGCTCTTTGTCCTGTGCTGAGCTGTGCTGAGCTGTGCTGTGGGTAGGAGGCTCGAATCCAACCTCAGCTGCTTTCCTATATACTAGATAGCAGGCAGAAACAGCCCAAGCAAAACCAGACAGAGAAGACCTATCCATGTCACACTTGTTTTTAAAGAGAATTGAATTCTACTAATTCAGTCTCCTCTGCTGAACCTTCAGCTCAGGAGTGCTAGGCAAGCCTGGGCTCTTGCTACCTCTGACTCTGGAGCAAAGACATAAGCATGTGAACAGGCCACAGTACAGATTTGCCCTCTCCCCTCCCTTACCCTAGATATAGACTCACCGACTACGTCCATGCCACACCATGCTCTTGCTACTGACCACCCTCCCTACTCAGGATGCCCAGCCTTCTCTCCCGAGACATAGCCAAGCTGAGCAACAGTGCTGCGTGGATTTTAAAGAGTGAGGCTTGCCTGTGATAGGGTTACTGCAAACTGAATGGCAGTAATCCTTACAAAGCACTCAGCGCTGTGCCCAGCACTCTCCGCAAATGTTAACTGCACTTATACAACTCTCGGGGCTCAAAGCCTCCCATTCAGGGAAGGGCCACGTTGTGTCCACCTCACTCAACAGAGATTCTTGCTTCCATCTGTCCATGGACTTCTTCAGTGTGGTCATCAGAACCGCCTTGGTGACACCTTCTTAGTAGTCTTTGCATTATTTCAGCACACTACCATTATGTTCATTACATTCATCTTTGGCATTGCTAAACAAGATGTTTCCTGTGTTTCTGCATTCTTCTCCCAAGAGCACAGTGCATAACCAGGCTGTCTCTTGGGTAGGCTTTGTACAGAGCAGCCAGTAGCCTGACTAGGTAAAGTAAGGGGTTTAGAGGAAATCAGACACTTGTGGTTCTCATCTTTGCCCATTTATTTATTTGTTTTTCTTCTTTTCAAGTGAATGTATGTGCGGTAATACACGAATGTGTGCTTGCATGTTTGTATATGTGTGGATGTACATGGGTGCACAGGTGCATGCCACTGCAAATGTGTGTGCATACGTGCATGCCTGCCTTTCTGCGTGTGTGTGCATGTAAAAATGTGAATATGTGTGTGCACGTGTGTGTGTGTGTGTGTGTGTGTGTGTGTGTGTGTGTGTGTGTGTAGGCCTAAGGTTGGTGTCAGAAATCTTTCCTCTTTTACCCTATTCTTTGAGACAGTGTCTCTTGGTCAAGCTCAGAGCTCACTGATACAGTCAGTCTCAGTAGCCACATTGCTCTGGGGAGCCTTTCTCTCTTCCTTCTAAGGCTGGAATTTCAGATGGGCCTCCGTGCTCACCTGGTATTCATTTAAATTCTGAGGACCCAAACTCCAGTCCTCCTGTTTACAGGGCAAGATTTTGAGCCCTCAAGCCAGGCCCTGCCCTAAAGAAAGAGAATATCTGAGCCAATCCCAAGGTGAAATCCTGCTTACAGAGGTAGTGCGTTTGACCTTCACCATCTTTTAAGAAATGAATTGGCTCTACTTAAAACTAGAGTTGATGGAACAGTTCAAGTATCTTGTCTCACCCAATGACCCAGTGGTAGCATCTCTGAGCTACATCCTGTTACTCTTTCACAGGGCAACCCCAGTGTTCCACTGCCCACAGGCTCCCTTCTGGGTTACTTTGTAATGCTTGAGGCCTTTGTGTTTAGGGACACTTCTTCATCTTCCAGCGGTGTTCCAATAATCAGTTACACAGGGCAGGGCCCTGGCAGCTTAGGTGGGGAAACAGGAGCTTCATGGTCTCTGATCCCCTCGGCTAGCTTTGGAAACCAAGTGTCTAATGGGGCTTGGGCAATGTCTGCTGTCCTTCTACCCTTGAAAAGTAGGCAGACATTATGGTTTCCCTGCTAAAGAACAGGGTGCCCAACAATATAAATACCTGTGGGTGCTCTGATGGAACCTCAAAGCTATTGGATTGGAGGTAGAGAAAGCATGAATCATTCCCCTATGGGAGTCTATGTGGTCTGCTCAGCTGCACAGAACATCCTCCATCTCCATTCCTGGTAAGCCAAAACCATCATTTGGGTACAGGTGTAGACGGGTATAGAGAAGACCTCATGCCGGCATCCCTGGCCCATCTCTGGAAGCCCAGTGCCAGGAGGAACTATCCCCTCTGGGGAAGAGACCCTTCAGCACCCTGCTTAGACCACGGTAAGGTAGGCCTTCCATGGAGGCTGAAGTCACCACTATGACTGTGCCTTGCGGTCAAGGTCAGCCTTGATATCCCTCTGCCCAGAATCAATGAAGAAATGGAGGGGTCTGCTTTTACCTAAGACATCTACTGTATTTCAGGATATGTTTCTGTGACCCCGAATCTTCTCCAAGTTTAGGTCCTCTGATCTCCAGATCTTAGTATTGTTATTGATTTGGGGTGTCCTACCAGCTGAACCAGCAGTGGTTCTCTGGCAGGGAACCGTTTGTGGTAACGACTTGCCAGAAATCTCCTCTTTGATTAATTAAAATCATGAAAACGTCTACCTTTCTCTCTAATTTGACGTCTCGAGATCCCCTGGGCCCGAGATGTTCTCTTATGGAATGGTCAGCAGCAGCTAGCTAATGCATTTTTTTCTAGTTGTGTCATGGAAAAGGATTCCATTATTCATTTCAGGAAAAAAAAAAAATTTCCTGCAGTGTATACATGGATACACCACAGAGTAACAGATGGATCTCAAAGGGCTCTGTGTACATGGATACACCACAGAGTGATAGATGGCTCTCAAAGGGTCCTTTGAGATCATCCAGACTGGATTATGTAATGATGCCCAGGGCAAAAATGTGTACAGCCAAGTTCACAGGCTTTGAGACATGATATGCTGAGACCCATGGTAGAAAGGCCTAGATACTGTCGCCTCTGGTGTGAGTCATGCATCCACTGTGCAGATGAGGTACCTGTAGAGGAAGGACAATCAACATGGCATGTCCCCTCCTTTCAGCATGGCACTGTCTGTGTAACTTAGGGATCTGTGCTCATTGAGGTCACCGAGCTTGAGAGAAATCAATATCTCTGTCTCTCTGTCTCTCTGTGTGTGTCTGTCTCTTTCTTTCTATCCCTCCCTCCATCCCTCCCTCTCTGTCTCTCTGTCTTTTCCCTTCCTTCCCTCCTTCCTTCCTTCCTTCCCTCCCTCCCTCCCTCCCTCCCTTCCTTCCTTCCTTCCTTCCTTCCTTTCTTCCTTCCTTTTTCTCTTTCTTTCTTTCTTTCTTTCTTTCTTTCTTTCTTTCTTTCTTTCTTTCTTTTGTGTTTCTTTCCTCTGCATAGTCCTGGCTGTCATGGAATTCACTCTGTAGACCGTGCTGGCCTTGAATTCAGAGATCTGCCTACCTTTGCCTCTTGAATGCTGGGCTTAAAGGCATGTACCACCCCACCTGGCTTGCTTGAAAGAAATCAAAGACCCATAAGCAGATTCCTAGGTGTCATGGTGAAGAAAAGGAGACAGTATAAAGTGGTTCCCAGCTCTCTGCGGATCAGAGACTTGGGACGACAGTCCCAACCCCAGGGATCAAGGAGCATCTATAGTCTACCTCTCAGTTTAGCACTGTTACCCACAAAGGGTCAGGTAGCCAGGCTTTGGCCATCAGGTGGTAGTTGAGGGCTTGAAGAGGATGGTATGAGATCATTGGCTAGTGTTCTTTCTGGTGCTATTACAAAATCTCTGGGAATGAATCCTTTTGACAGAAGGAAGGTTTACACTACCTCACAGCTCTCAAGGCTGTGTGGTCCAAATGCATCCTGCTGGCATCTGGTAACTTCAGAAGATGTCATAAGGCCAGACAGAACAAATATCTTAACTACTCTTTATTGCTATGAAGAGACATCACCACCAAGGCAGTTTGAAGAAGGAAGAGTTTATGGATGGGGGGTTTATATGTCTAGAGGGTAAGTCTGTGATCACCATGGCAGGGAGGCAGGCCTCACACCAGGAAAACAGCTGAGACAGAACATCTTGAGACATAACCACGAGGCAGAGAAAGGGAGACTTTTGAAACCTCAAAGCCTCTGTCCTAGTGATGTGCCTTCTCCAACAAGGCCACAGCTCCTAATCCTTCCCAAATAGTTTTATCAACTAAGGACCAAATATTCAAACATATAAGCCTATGGGGGCCATTCTCTTTCATACCACCAAAGCAAGTCAGATACCAGGTGCTTTCTTCCTTTCCTGGCTTCTTTTACTGTTTTTTGCTGGTCCAGAATTCATCTGTAGTTCAAGGGGTTCTGAACTCAGGGCAATTCTCCTGTCTGAACGTATCCTTTGCTGAGGTTCTCTGTGTGTTTTACCATACTCTGTATCTTCTTCATCTTATAAAGCCACTAATGCCGTCACCAGGCTGCCATTATTGCAGCCACAGTTTAATATGAATTAGTACCACCCAAAGGCCCTGCCTCCAAATAGCATCAAAAGGTCATGTTGTGAATCACATTTCTACTTCCTGGTAAGACATGCAAACCCATAGCAACAATGAAAAGCAGGCCTGGGTTTGAATCCCAACCTGGCCACTTTGAGATTGGCCATCTTCAGAGGGGCCCTGTTTTCTGTGTTTGGTTTTGTTTTCAAGTAGGAGATCCTAGCACCTGCCCCGTGGAGCTGTTGAGTGGAGAGCTCGTAGCCTGCACAGCAGTTAATTAACACGGGCTCAGTAAATGCTTGCTATTTTTATCGACTGGCTGGTGGAGAGCAGTTTCCCCTGTCAGAAGTCTCCAAGGCCCAGAAATTTAAAACCAAATTATTGAGCAGTCCCTGCATGCTGGAACTCTGCTGTCTTGAAACAATAGAAAGTGGGACTGCCGAATGATTATTATTTTCTAAGAAGTTATTTTTCACTAAAAATGAGTGCTTGGTTTGGGTTCCCAAAGGCACATAGCTGCTTTCCAGAGACTTCTTGTTAGGCCAGAGTTGTAGGAAGGGGTGACCTGTGCTTGGGATGAGAGACCCAGAGAGGCATGAGGGATTGATCCTGGGATACGAGGGCAAAGGCTCTCTGCTGGAGACGATGGAGAACCCCTATGGGAACTCTGTTGTCAAGCTCATCTTTGTTCTCATAACCAAGAACAGAACACTGAAACTCAGTCTCCAGGGCTTGAGGCCAGGAAGTAGTGTTCCAGGTAAGTTGAGCAGGATTGGCCCTGGGCCAGGTCACTTCTTGGTGTTCACAACCCTCTGCTGCTTCTTCTCCTTGGCCTATCTCTAGCTGTACTTACATAGAGCCACTGGAGGGGGCGGGGTGGCTGTCCCTTGGGGCAGCAGGACAACATACCAGAAGTTAGCCTGCCTGGGTTTGAGTTCTCTACTGCTTGGGTAGATTTTTCAGGGCCGTGCTGTTTTAATCTTTGCAATGGGCACATTGATAGCTAGCTAAGACAATGACGTGGGGACCTTTCTGTACTTAAGTTACAGCATAGCCTGGAACCAAGCAAGCCTCAGACCATGCTGGCCAAGAGCTGTCTTCTTAATGTGGGATTGTATGGAAAGGCTTTGGGGAGAATGTTCCCGATTCTCCACGTGGCAGAGAGCACAGAGATACCTCCTTGCAGAGGAAGACTCGCCTCAAAACATTCCTGAGCTTTCAGTAGTTATGGAATAAACCAGAAACTCAGAACAAATTCGTTAAGGCCAGGGAGCCACTGGGGTAAGGCGTCAAAAAGCACCCAAGTGTTACCGGGGCAGCTGCTAAGTGCTGCCATTTACCCAGACAAAGCCCGAAAGTTCTCTCCCTGCCACTTAGGAGACCTCTGTCAGGAGAGGGGCTCTCTTCAGTCAATGCCTGTCTTCTGAGCCACTTCTCAATGCAAGTCCCTCAGAAACCATTCTGATCTAGGTCCTCAGAACATAGATGGGAGCAGATCAGAGCAAATGGCCCGTATGGTGAGATTCTTAATGGGGGAGGCATATGTGTGAGAAACAGTGAAATACGGGGTAGCTAGAGTGTGCATGGATATAAGTATCCTGTGGGATGAGCACGCACAGGAGGAGGCTTGGGTAGGAGGTGGAGGGTGGTTTTAGATAGGACAGTTAAGGAAGGGCCTCACAAGATGGCGACCGTGATGACTTGGGCAAGCTGAGGAAGGGAGCCATGTGGACAGCCGGGGAAAGAGAGGCATGCAGGAACGGAGGCGTCCGTGAGTGAATGAGTGGAGCAGTGGAAGGATCTATGTGCTCGGGCTGCCGTAGCAATGCAGTGTGATTGACTGAAAGCACTTAGGGTAGAGCCTGGGGCAGAGTGTGTCCTTACCTCAGCAGAGTGAGTAATGAATTACTACCACTTTCTGTTTCCTCACAACTCACCTTTCCCCTCCCCCTCCATTCTCTCCCTCTGTCCACCCTTCACTCTCTTCTACCTTGCAGTCCTGCAAGTAGAGTCCAGGGCTTTGCTCATTCTAGGCAAGTGCCCACTGAGTGTATTATACCCACCTGAGGCAGCCCTCAGAGGGTACTCCGCATGGTTGGTTGCTTCCGACAGCCCTGGAGAATAGGTAAGCCAATTCCTCTCAGCCTGCACCTCCCCTTGGAAAGGCCAATGGGTCAGGCATTTCCTGAAAGGCCTTCCCCTGCCCAGCTCACTGATCTACTCTCTGCTTTACAGATATGCATCTCCTTCCCTAATACTTTCAGAGTATGGAAGGTAGGACTTGATCAGACCTGTTTGAAAGATGGCAGAAGTAAGCAGAGCTGGAACAAGAGACAGCCCGGGTGGCCCAGCAGGTGGCTCGCTTGGTTGGGCTTTGGAGACTGTGGCACAGTATCTGCTGTGGCTTGGACAATGAGTCTATATTTCTCCCCCACTGCCATATCAAACAGGTAGCCGTGGAGACAGAACTAGTACCTGGATTGTAATTTAACTGCAGTAGACAGCTGGCCACTGAGCCAGGATCAGTGTTCCTGACTCAGGCTTGCTGGAGAGAAAGGCTGCCTGGATCCAGAGAACTATAGCCACATTCCATCAGGGAAGGGCGCTAGCTGGGGACGCCCAGAACAAGACCGAGTCATATGGGTGACAGATCAACGCAGAGAGAATGGGAAGAAGCCAAGGTCACTTGGTGGTGTATACTTCGGGGCAGAGTAGGAGTGTACTCCCAGGGCCTTGAGGGAAGTTGGCACTTCAGATGATTGGGCAAAGCATGGGACCTAGGATACTGCAGCTCCTGCTGGTGACGATGCCATGGTCCCCTGCCACACCCTGCTTCTTGAGCTTGGAAGGAACAGTTTCTCTAAGGGAGTTGGATTCTTTCCATCCCCTCTTCTCTGCCTTACAGTTACTTGGTACAGTTACAGTCTCCGTGGGGAGTCTGAGGGTGGCATTTAGAGGCCTTCCACAAAAATTCTAAAACAATAGGCTAGACTCGCAAGTATGTGGTCTGTTTAGATGTCTGGGGTTGCTTTCCCCTGCTTTGAAAGAGAACATCCCAAGCATCTTGATTTGCTAAAAAATCTTGCCAGAGTATAAATCACTGGGACACGGGTGGGCTCAGGGCTGTCAGGGCCCACTGGAGATGGGTCTAGCGCCTTCTCCCATGATCCCTTGTACCTTCCCCTTTGTACCTAAGCTTAGGGAAGACTTAACAGGGCAAAAGTCTTAGAGCCTTTACAAGAAAATTAGCCTGAAATTGACAAGCCCGAAAGATGTGCATGTCCCTCTGTGGCTCAGGAGAGTAATACCTATATAGTATCTCCTTATGCAGATAAGGATCAAGTATCTCATCCAACCTCCCTACTCAGCTTTGAGCCAAAGGCTCATGCGGTTGCACTGAGCTCATAGCTCATCCTATCTGTGCACCTACTTTGCTGCAGTTATGGGACTACAGAGCAGTAGGGAACTGTGGGAAAATTATAAGGTGAATTTTTTCAGCTGTTCCCCACTATATGTGAGTCATGAGGGGGAAAGGCGAGCAGGGCCTGACATCAGAAGCCTACATCTGGGATGGGGGCCATCTTTGCTGTTGGATTCCCTAGTTTAAGGCTAGTCTTTGTGCAAAGCAGAGAGCATATAGATGAAGTCGATTTGGTTTACCAGATCATTTCCTTTTCTAATAATCTGTAGCAACCTGTTTTTCCTCCTTCGTGTTCATCTTCTGAGAATTTCCCTGGGGTTAAGTTCCATTCCTGTAGCTCCCTCCTTCAGAGGCATCTTCCTCATCATGAGATGAATCATGGATCAATTGGTAGTAGATGCTCATTCTGACCCTAGCCCACTAAGCCCTGTGTCTCTACCTACAAGGCCATGGCTCTGACTTGATTTCATCCTTAGAGCAGTTTCAGGGAGGAGGGAAGCCAGGCACAGTGAGATGAAGTAACTTCACCAAGTTCACTTGTAGAGATACAGGCCTGGCTTCATTTGACCCGAAGCCTCTGGATCATGATGTGTTGAATTCCAGGGTGGTCTGTGTCTTAGGTAACTGTGTCCAGACTTGGCTTTTCTACACAATTCGGGGATTTGCTCCTCCATGGTAGACGTTCCCATGACATCCAGCACAGAACAGTTATCTAGATCCACCCAAAGCGGCCATGGCCCTCCCCTTACGTTCACTTTGCATAATAACCTTGGGGCAGGAAGGAAGGGACCTTATTCCTCCCGCTGAAATGGGAACATGGTGATCTAGGGCACATCTTAAACATCCTACCTCCCAGTCTCTTGGAGGGCTTGTTACAACAAATTTCTGGATCTAGTCCCAGAATGGCTGAGTCAGGAGTTCTGGGTGGAACTGGGGGGCCTTGAATTTCTTTCCACTTTCCAAGGTGGTCAGGGGCCCCAGACTGAGACCCACTATCGTAACAGAAGGCGAAGCAGCATCAAATCCTACCCTGGTAGCAAACTACCTGACCGCAGGAAGCTCTGTAAGACTCCCAAGAAAGATATCAGGAGCATCCTCAGTAAAGAATGCCGAGTAATGCTATCCAGTCATGAAAATGTACAGAATGTCACATTTGCATATCTATGCTGAACAATCTCATTATAGCATTTCTTTTCCGAGCACCGAAGCAGCACTCTCCGTGTGCTAGGCTCTGGTTTGCAAATATACACAGTTCCCATGGCAGGCGCCTGTGGTAGTCCTTTCCCCAGATTTCCTTCATTGTACAGAGACATTCTATAAATTACCTGGGATCACCCAACAAGTAAGTCTGTGCAGCTGGGCAATAACCCAGGCGGTCTGGCTCCTGGTCACGACATTCAGCCTCTGGGCAGAGGCACCTGGCTTTTCATCAACAAGACTTTCCCATCCCCAGGTAAGCTAAGAATTGCCTGCAGAGGAAGAGCGATGAAATGTTTCTATTTCCAGTTCCTAGGCAGATTAAGCATAAATAACAACGATGCATGTTTTATGACCACCACTTGGAAATCCCACGCTTGGCCACCCCTCTGATACCAGTCCCGTTAGCCCAGAGTGGCTGCTTTCTCTTTCCACCCCTCTGGCATTGAAGTTTATCATTGCTCAAGAGGAGGATGCTTCAAAGAGGTCTGCTGGCTGTAAGAGTCCAAGAGGTGGGTTGCGGGTCAATAATAAAAGCAGAGCGACGTTTGTTGCTCTCCCATGCAGAGCCTTGAGAGTCTATCCAGCGGGTGGTAAGGAGGCTCAGACTGGGGAAGGACGGTGATGGACAGGGTGGGAGGACAGCAAATAGTTTCAGCCTGGCCGAGTAACTGAAGGTAGAAGGACGGGCAGTGGGAGCATTCCAGCTATGTCATGGGAAATGGCTATGGCCAGGGCTCTGATTAGCTGTCAACCACAAATCCCCTGGGACCCTGCCAGGGGTCAGGCAACTTGGGCGCCTCTCGAATGCCAAATGGTTTGCCTTACATTATTGTCAAAGAAGAAGGAGGCGATTTTGAGCGTTATCCCTGGATGTGCGCACTGGCACTGCCAGGAGCTGAGAGATGGTTAGGGATGTGGGAGGGAGAGAGAAGCTAGAAAAATTCGCTTTTCATTCCAGGGAACATAGAGAGAAAAACCAGTTCATGCCACTGGGGCTTGGCATGATCTCAAAGCTGTTTTAGTCACCACCTCCGAAGCATTCTGCCCTTTCCTTCCCTTTCTTCAAGGTGAGACATGAAAGTCTCCACCTCATGAAAGCCCTAAAGGGGGAAATGCTGACCTAGATCCCTCACAGTTGAGGTGGCATGGAACAATAGTGCTTCAAGAGGATGGATGTCACAGGAGAGTGCCCCATGGTTTGCTTGCTTGACGACTTTGGCCTGAAACAGAGCCATGAAATGTGGAAACATCAAATATGACAAATGAACCAAATGTCATCCCACACTGGGCCTCTGGGAGGGACGAGGTGGTGTCCCTTCAACCCATTCCTCTAGCTTACGCCTTTAGAAATGTTTCATGGAGGAAAGGAAGGGACAGATTGACTATTTGATTATGTCTAAATGGAGGAGAGAAGAAAAACAAATCTCTTAAAACTCTTCAGGGATATTTGGTTAGTAAAAGCCTTTCTCTGAGCTTTTTTTCATGGTCCCACAGCAGAAAGAAACCTTTCTGCAAGTTTAGTGGTCACAAAGGTTAGTAGTTCATGCCTTAGGGTTAGATGAGTCAGGTGTGCCCTGGGTAGGTGAAATGTGTGAGCGTGGACAGATCACTTTTCCAAGTAGTGATTTTATTATTACCACACAATGAGGATAATGTTAGTTCCTTCCACTCAGATCATTAATAATCCGTGTGAAGCGTTAGGACAGTGATAGTCACACTAAGAGAGTGTAACATTTTGGAGCCAGTGATGCTTAGGCTCAGCTTCAAAGGATAGAAGACACTGAAAAAACAATGTATGGAAGATGACGGTTGATTTTCTCTGAACTACTCATCTGAAGATAGGAAGACTAGAGCACATACGGCAGATGCTCCAACACCCAAGTCAATGTTGCTCTTGTACTGCCATGCTTTGCGCTTATTTAAGCCATCAAAGTCAGGTTTGAAACCAAAGGCACATGGAAGAAAAAGTAAAGGGGAAGGAAGGTCACGTGACAGTAGCATTTGAGGGAGGTAACCACATAATGGTCTGTTTATTTCACATAAGCTTAGAGTTTGTGCTGCTTTTCCTAAGCTACCATCTCTGCCTTTTAATTGGTGTGTTTAGACCATTCACATTTAATGTAATTATTGTTATGTTAAGTCTTTCATTTTAGTTTTATTTTTCTGTTTTTCCCCCCTTTGGTTTCCTTTTCTTTGTCTTCTTAGGGGTTACACGGACATATTTTATAATTCCATTTTTATTCATTTATATTGTCTCAGGATGCCTCTTTTTGCATAGCACTTTTAGTGGTTCTTCTAGACATTTCATTATGTGTCCATCATATTCTATGGGTATCAACAGTTTACCAGTTCAAGAGAAAGTTGGGGACCACACTTTCCTTTACAGTCCTTTACTCACTTCCACTTGAATACAGTCTTAAATACTTCCTGTAAATACTCTAAGAACCACACCAGTTTCATTGTTTCTGTTTCTAGTACTAAACATAATTGAGATAATCTAATAAGGAGATACGTTTACGCACAGCTGTACTCTGCCCATTGCTCTTTCCTTTGTCTCTGTCCTAAACTTCTTTTATTCTTTGTTTATAGAATTTGTCTTTTTAATGTCATGTCTTACTGTGACAAATTCCTTTATTTTTCAATATCTTGAAATGTCTCAATCCTTGGGCCTTATTCTACAGGATATTTTGGGTTGTGTGTTTTGAACTAACAATTCTTTTCTCATTGCTCCCCAAAATAAAATAAGATAATAAAAATAATTAATGTGTTGCTTCTTTTATGGTCTCTAAGGAAAAACCTGAAGTCCTTTGAATTATTTTCCCTCTGTAGGTAGGGGATGTGTTTCCTTCCTACTGTTTTTAAGATTTTTTAAAAATTTCACTTTTCATTTTTCAGAATTTTGACTGTGACATTTCTTGGCCTAGATTTCTCACAGTTCATTGTATTTCTGATCTGTTTTCCTTTTGAATATGCAGGGGTTTGTCTTTTTCCATTTGGGAATTTCCATTGCTTGGTCTTTCCGTTGCATTCTCGGCTCCATCTTTCTCTCTCTCTCTCTCTCTCTCTCTCTCTCTCTCTCTCTCTCTCTCTCTCTCTCTCCTGCTATCTGTTGACACGGATGCTGGATCTCTAAGGCTCTGGCTCATTTATGTTCTTTCTATTTTCTCTTCTTTACTCAGATTGGGTGACTTACGTTATTCTGTCCTTATTCCCACTATGGAGCCTATTTACTGAGTCCTCGATTTTTGGATATATTTTTCAGTTCTCAAATTTCCATTTTGGCTCCTCTTGAATTCTGTTTCTTTGCTGAGACTTTTAGTGTTTCAGTTTGTAGCAAACATGATTCTAGGGCTGGAGAGAGGGCTCATCAGTTATGAACAATAACTCCTCTTACAGAGGAACCAGGTTCAGTTTCCTGCACTCACATGGTAGCCAAACCACCTATAACTCCAGTTCCAAGGCATGTGATGCCCTCCTCTTGCCTCCAGGGTATTTACATATGATGCTTATAAATTCAGGTAGACAAACACACATTAAATATACATACATACATACATACATACATACATACATACAACAAACAGGATGTGTTTCTATTGTTCACAGAAGGCTTTGGCTGCCTTGAAAATCCACATTTGATTGCCTTTCAGACTTTTTTCTCTTGTCAACATTAGGATGAGTTATTTTTATTATTATTATTATTATTATTATTATTATAGTTGAACATTTCAGCTATTATGTTATATAACTCTAGATCTTCTGGATTCTGTTGGCTTCCAACCCTGTTCTGGTCTCCACTGATCTCTGGCATATTAGGATTCTCTGTTACTGCTAAAGGAATAGAGATCTCAGCCCTCCTCTCCACTTGGTACCATGGGTATTTCCTAGCAGGGGATGGCTTGTTACACTTCCCACAGCCTCTTCAGGAAGGAGGAAGCCTCTTCACAGCTAAGCAGTGCCTTCCATCTTCCTGATCATCCCAAAGGTGATGTCACCCACTCAGACTAAGCTGCTTAGATGGTCTTCATGACATCTGGTGTGGGGAGATTCTCTTACTGCCTAGCAGGAGTAAGTCCTCTCCCCCAACCTGGCCTTCTGTGGTTTTACTCAGTGGGGACCTATGCACATTGTCACAGGCAGGTGAGGGTAGAAGTCTGGGCTCCTTCTTCATTCTCTTTTGATAAAATTGTAGTCATATGTATTTTGTAGTACTCCAAGAGTTGAGTGTGTATTGCCAGACGTTATTTGTTTACTTGGGTGCCTCTTTCCCAATTCTTTTAATAGCAGCTACAAACTTCTCTTGTGCTTCTGTTCATGTCTATTGCATCTGCAGATTGCTTTTTTTTTCAGCTCTCCTCTAGAGGATATGATTTAGAAAGGGAGCTAAAAAAAAACTGCCATGCCTCTCCCCAGGCCCCCTAGACCCCCCAGGTCCCCTAGGCCCCCTAGGCCCCCCAGGTCCCCCAGGCCCCCCAGGCCCCCCAGGCCCCAGGCCCCCCAGACCCTGGCTGTAGGCCCCAGCCCGAGGCAGTTTGCCTTCTTTGCTCTCTCATCAGGCTTCTCGTGCTTGTTTCATGTAATCCCAGGACTTTAACTGGAGCTTGATTAAACGATTAAACTAAAAATCTCTTTCACCTTCCTGGGAAAGAAAGTTGTCCTCAGTGCGTCTTCCAGCATGTCACCAGGCACCTTACTGGATGGCTCTAGCAAGGTGGATGAGACCCTAGACGTTTTGCGCATGAAGTCGACCTACTGAGTACTGCTCATGAGTCTACTGAAACTTGACATTCAGTATACCATCATTAGTGGAGTGGGAGATGCACTGTTGATGGAAGTTACTACAAATGGAGGTAAGCAGACAGCCCATGACAGACTGGAAGGCTGGGACAGATCCCCTTCCACCACCAGATTCAGGGAATTCTCTTCTCCTGAAGATTGTAGGACCATATATATGGTTAGGCTAGGAAAGTTATGACTAGGATACGATGATGTCATGTAGCTGTTGGGGAGGGGAATTAGTCAGGGTCATTAGATGGGTTGCTCTCTCTCTCTCTCTCTCTCTCTCTCTCTCTCTTTCTCTCTTTATCTGTGTGTGTGTGTGTGTGTGTGTGTGTGTGTGTGTGTGTTTGTGTTCCCACATACCTGTTCATATGCATGAGATGGGCACTCAATACCTATATCTACAGGCTCACTGTGGGCTATCTATCTATCTTAAAAGATGTTTATGTTTTCAGAAGTTTCTCTTTATCATCATATTAATTTGTGAGAGAAAATAAGAGCTAATGGCAAGCATTGGTTTTTCTTTAACCTTCAGAAGAATGACCTGGGCAGCTCATAATATTGAGCCTGACATTCCTCTGCTAAGTTTCCTGAAGCTTCTATGGGCTAATAAATTAGTAAGGTTCTGTGGTTAGAGATGTATGAGAAATGTCAAGTTAAAATAAGTAACTCAGCTTCTTTGGGAGAATATCTAAGATTCTTCACAGTGCTGTGTATCGTGTGGGTCTGTAGTATTGTAAAGACTTACCAGAGCCTGGGTCCACTGTGTCAGGAGCATGGTTCCTGCCTGGTGTCTTTAAGGGACATCCAATGGGAACCATGTCTGTGGACAAGGTTGGCCATTTCACAACTCTTTTTAACCAAGCTGTGGAACCTCCTGTTCCCACTGTACCTGCTCTGAATTTCAGGAACTCTGAGCAGCTTTGTGTCTGTCACTGCCTTAGTCAGACTGAATGCCCCAAAAAGCTTATTTTTAAAAGGAGGAGGTCTTAGGATGCTGTCTTGAGTTTCCTGCACCAAAAGCCAAATAGCCATGGCTTCCTAGAGGCACACACTCATAGCAGGCATGGAAGATGCACTATATTGATATAATTCACTTTTCCTGCGTCCATCCCAGCCCCTTGCACATTAGTGCAGAGATCTCTGCCTATTTAGGGATTGTTCACAGGGAGAAAGTTGATGTTACCTGGGACTAAGTTATGTATGCGTGTTTACCAGCCCGTGAAGCATTAGATATGCCAGTCAGTTTGTTTTAGATCCAAATTGTTGGTGTCTTTGCACTACTGCATTATGCGAACGTGACTCCAGCCAGAGAAAGGCTCCGATTGCTATCAGTTGCAGACACCGTGGTATTTGACAGTGGTGGGAACAGCCCTGCTTTGTTTAAGTAGGAATGTAACTTCTGAAAGCCGACTGTGTTGACGTGAACACATTATCCTCTTGTGGAAGCAATGTGTGGATGTGCTTGGTAAATGGACCTTTATCTGTCTCAAGGACTGCAGGGTTTCTCTCTCAAATACCGTGGATGCTAGCTACCGAAAACTGCAACTGCCTGTGTCTGTTGTCATTTCTTTAATCAGTTGCTGAGCCGTTAGGCCACCGTGACTGCCTTCACTCTTGTCACCTAAGAGCTGATTCTTAGAGGATTTCTTCGTGGCTGCTCAAAAGGCAGCTTCCATTTCCCGTGAAATGTAGTCAGGCATCAGAACACTGTTGCTAATGGCGAACTCTAGCAAGAAAGAGAGCTCCCATCATCCTCTCAGCCTGGGTGTAGTCAACTCAAGTTGATGCAGGATGAGCCCCGAAAGCAGTCTGCAAGCCGCCTGCTCCTGGCACCCAGCATGTTCTAGGCCCAAAGAGAAAGCTTAGGCCTGCATATTAAAAAATAAAGTCAGGTGGCCAAAGAGTATGCAGCAGTCTGTTAGTGAAGGCAGAAGAAACATGTTAGACTTGGGTTTTATGCTAACCACCTCAGTACTCAAACAGCCATAAAACACGGTCTGCTGCTGCACATTATGTATGGGCTGTAATATGTGTTAAGGCCATGGGCATTCTACACAGGGACATGTAAGTTATAGAATAGAATTCCGTGGTTTCAGAAAGGCTCAAAGTTGGATATTGGGTTTGAGGTCTGTAGGAATTATTCTGGGAAAGAAAAAAAATTCACAATTACTTTGTCAAAAATTTTTAGTCAACATTTGCCAGAGTTCCAAGTCAAAGTAGAAGAGAACTGGGGTTGGGATGTTGCTTTCCCTCCTCTGGGGCCCAAATGAAATGAGGGGTGAACAGAGACCCTGCTTTGAAGGAACTTGTCAACATCTCCCTGTGAGCTTTGACCTGACCTTTGTCAGCAAGAGTGACATCTCTTCCATACATGCCCCAGGAAGTGGCTGGGCTGATGGAGGAGCAGAGAAGGCCCTGGTCTTCCACAGGTATTTTTGGAATGCTTTTAATCTGAACAAGTGATGGTGCCATCTGTCCTGGGACTGTGGCTGGGAATGGTTCACAGCAAACCCATGCTAATGTGGGAGCGGCCCTCTTTGGATCTTCTCTCTGGGGTTGGTGGGAGTAGCCTTCTATATTTTTGCCTGTGAAGGATGGTGGCAACTATGGCCATTCTCACTGCCTCCATGAAAGCCGAGACTCAGACACTCACAATGTCAGAGGAAGAAATGGAAATGCTTTATGTTTGTGAATAAAGAGAAATATATTTGACTATATAATCAAAATCACTGCTGCCCCTCCCCTCCCTGAGCGCGCAAATGAAGTCATTCCTAAGAGCTGTATCCTGAGAATAGGCCCTACAGTATGTCCTCAATAGACACCACTCACAAAAGTCAAATCCCATTCAGAAACCAATCTATCTTTTTTCCTTCTTCCCTTCCCTTCCCTTCCCTTCCCTTCCCTTCCCTTCCCTTCCCTTCCCTTCCTCCCTCCCTCCCTCTTTAAGTGTTTTGATCTTCAGCTTGCTATGGTGCACGTAGTTCTGTCAGAGCTGAAGTAGTAGAGCGTTCCCCTCCACCCTCACCAAGCATTTGCTCTCTGAGCCATGAGGAAGGTGGCTTTTGCATCTATCTGTTAATATAATTTTTCTTTCAAGTGATGACTTTATAAAATTACAATGTATAAGCAGGCATTGGAGCAATGGTCCCCTGAGTTCGGCCTGGGCTTCTTTCTACCATAAGCTCTCAGCTTCCCTTGGCTTGCATTGCCAAGGCTGACCTGTGTCAGCGACAAACAATGGCAGCCTCCACGAGAACTGGCATCCCATCTTCACCTAAGTTTTGCACAGATTTTCTCCATTGCTCTTCAGATACCACCTTAAGAGCTGGGTGAAGTGGTATATGCATGAAATCTCAGACCTTAGAAGGCTGAGGCAGGAGGATTGACATGAATCTGAGGCAGCCTATCCTACATGGTGCATACCAAGCTAGCCAGGGCTGTGGCCTATGATCCTGTCTCAAAAGCAAAACTTCTCAGAGTGTCTGCTCTCAGAGTCACCGTTCTATGACTCAGGAAACTGAGTCAGAGAAGGACAGAACAAGGTCATTAGGCTTGTTCGAGGCAGGAGCATGTTGTGAGTTCACAGCTAGGTGCCTACAGAGTATCCCATTAACCACTTTGCCCTGCCAGCCCTCTCCTGAGAACTGCTCACACTGTGGTAGGCAGAGCATTCCCCTAGACATCTGGCAGGACAGCCCCAGGACCTGAGTACTGTCTTGCTCTGCTCACGACCCTGGGACGTGAGTGGCGAATGACCCTGATATCTAATTGAATATAGTTCCCAAGAAAGTGACACGGATGCCATGTGAATGGGCAGCCAGTGCTGACAAGGTGCTCAGGTCTTGGTCTCTGACCTCTCACAGATCATCTGGGCCCCTGATGGGAGGGTTGGCCCTGCATCCATTTTCCTTCAGTCAGAGCTGTTACCATAGGCTGGTTATAAAAGCAGCTCTCTGTGATAGTTAGTGCCCCTTAGGGAGCTAGGCCATCAGAACCCTGTTCTCACAGTGCCCCGCAGCCCAGGGATGGCTTGGAAGAGAGAGCTGGGGCTTGCTCCCATAGAAAGGCAAAAAGGGAACCACACAAGCTGGAAGGCAGCACACTCTAGGCTGTGATGGACGGCAAACGATGTCGTTAATGACTGTACAGCAGGAAAGCCAGGAGTGGAGCCTTGCTTAGTGGAAGTGGAAGAGTGATTGCTGCTTCTGTCTAAGCATTGACCCCAGCATCCTTCATACTTATCCTCTCCCTCGCTCCCCACTCTATCCCTGACCTGCCACCTGGCTTCCAAGCTCAGAGTTTCGGTGTTGTGGAAAGGTGTTTTCCTGCTCTGGATCACTCTGATCCAGATGTCCAGCTGCAGAGAGCTTAGGAATCTCTCCTGGTGGGGGGGTGGGGGGTGGGGGGGGCGGGACACAAAAAGGTTGAGTTCTGTTCTCTCTAGATTGCTGAGGACTTCCTTTCAGTTGACGTTTCCAGCACCCGGGGCATGCGTTCGATTCTCGGGTTCCCAAAGGTACATGCAAAGTAGTCCTTTAAATCACTGAGCCATTGCTAGATGCTCTTCCCTGTTTGTAATGGGACTGAGGCTAGAGATAGGAGCTTCTCTTCAAGGTCACGGGGCTTTAGTATTGACCCAGAACACAGCCAGGCTGCCTGACTGCTGAGTCAGCCCTTTTCCTTCTGAACTCCATGATCCCCCAAAAGGGGGGGGGGGGGAAATGCTGCTATTGCATTCCAGGTCAAGACACCCCTCTGTGAGGCAGTAGGGTGGGGAAGACGCATGCAGCTGGATGGGGAACTGTTCCTTGTCTCTCTTTTGGGGCTGAGGCCATTTTCTTTTCCTTATTTAGAACTCTGTTTAGACCCAAGTGTCATCTGCTTGTCTCTGAGAACCTGCACAGCCTCTCAGCCTTACCCTTATCTTATTTTATATTTAACCTCATTAGCTATTTGTGGGCCAAGCCTGGACCAGATCATAATGGCAGGCTCACAAGGAAGGGAACTCTGATGTTTATCTCTGCTGCGGAGTGTCTGGAATAGTAATTAACTTTGAGGTTCTGGATATGGGAGGGGAGTAGTGTGAAAGTCAGAAGGAGGAAAAAAACAACTGGCTAATTTACAGAAATCTTCCTGAAGTCAAAAGCAACAATTTGTGTGTTTGTGACTCTCATATCCCACGTCGACGAACATCTGTACATAGTTCCACATGGGCAGATGTTGCGCAGCGAAGAGTTTAATTTGCCATTGAGCTGACTGAGTAACCTGGGGCAAGCTACGTTATCACTTAGAGCTTCTTCATCTGCAAAACAGGGATAAACTGGGATGAAGCTCCGTGCATGGTTACAGCACTTAGCATACAGCCTCTGATGTTTAAGTCAAGGCACCAAACAGAGTGGGGTTGTCCAGCAGGCTGTAGCTAGTTGGTTCTGCGCCGCATCCTCCATGCCCACAGCTCAGATCCTCGGTGAGTCAGGGCTGCCTTACTTTGGTCACTCCTGGCTCCGCTCAGGGAAGAGTGAGCTGGAACTTGATTGTTAAGGACGTTTATTTCTCCAAGACTGCCCTAGTCATGACAGTCTCATATAAGCAGATTTGAAAAGCTGGTTTCCATACCTGGGCTCTTGATCGATCACTCTTGACTCTGGCATCAGACCTTGTCCCTTTGGCACGACTATGAGAGTCACCCACAAAAGGAGGTACTCAGTTGCCCCTTTAGCATCTCATTTCCTAGATAGCCACTAGAGGGTGCCTCGGGGGGTGTCTCTGGGGTCTGTGTCTCTTGGTGACTAATAATTGCAGGACCCTCAGAAGACAAAAGCCTGAGTGCATTTTGGATCATGCAGACAACAGGGACAGAATTTGGAAGCTAGAATTAATCACAGACACTTAGCTCGGGAAGACGAAATCCCATGGTGTATTCTTGCATAAGGTCAGTCTGGGTGCTTTCCTCTAACAAGAGCATATGCAATTGTTTTGCCCCCCAAACAGTCACTACCTACCGAATGCCTTTCTATAAGCAATCAAATAAAATTTGCTGGTATCATTTTCTCTCAATTTATCATGCAACTAGCATGTGATTAGAACCGCCCCAGCTGTGTTTCTTCTGCGATGGGTAGCTGCGAGTCATGAACATTACAGTGAGAAAGGTCTGCCTTCCAGGCCACCTCCGTCACTTCAGATAGTTTACCTCTCCGACTCGGTTTCCTCCACTGTGGGAGCAGACTGGGGCTATTCCTTTGCAGGACTTCTGTGAGGGTTTGATGTGAACCGAACATCAGGTCTAGATATAATGATTTTTCAACAAATAGCAGATGTTGTGATTATTTTGATTTTTTTTTTTACATGAAATTGCCAGTCACACACGCCATTACTTCTTCGAGAACAGCTTCCGACTTCCAGGTTATAATTAAATATGTCAGCTCTACTCCTGCCACACTTTAAATTTTATCCACTGCGACTCCTTGTTAAACATTCATTAGGCTATTTCACAAATACACATTTTATAGAGAGCATCAATGCCAAAATCACAATTAGGAACGATTTTCATAGCACACTTAACCAAGGTCGGGGACTGTGTATGTGAGATGACAACGTCTCCCGGAACAATGTGCAAGGCAAATGCTTCGCCTTCTCGGCCACTCCTAACATTTCAAACCAAGGTATTGCATTTAATTAATCTCCAGAAGGTCTCATCTCGGGCTTATTAAGTGCATTATTTTGTGAGAGCAAACAAAGCCCCCCCCCCCAAACCCTGTTTGCAGGGCCAAGTGTGTTTATTCCAAATAGTTAATTAAATTGTGTCAGTTCCTGCCCCGGAGCGTTCGGGCTATTCTGTTTTTCTACCCATGTGGACATTTTGTCATCATTCATTTTTATTTCCTCTCCGGCCTTTTAAAGAGAGGCTCGGGGCAGTGGCCTGAGCATGTGCTGCCTAGCTGAAGCATTTTGCAAAGTTAAATCGGTTAAATACGACTTGAGCGCTGCTCCAGGAGCTGGCTCTGTTTTTCTAGAATCCACTAGGGTTTTTTTCAGCAACAAAACAGGCCTGAACAGTTCTGACCCTGAACATGAACAATAGCATCCCAGAGAGCCTTGAATCCTCCCTGCTTGGAGCTGTGTGGAAGGGGAGTACAGCTGGAGCCGGGTGCTTTCTCAAGCTGCAGCACACTCCCTTGACCTGTTGTTCCCAATACCTAAACAGGGGTGTATTTATGGGAACTCTTTCTCCAAGAAGCATGGGGGGGGACTTCCTTTTAGCTTTAGAAGTGGCATCCCTGCAGAAGACAGAAAGGGAAAGGGAAAGACATTTTCCTTTACTTTCATGACATTAGGTGTATGATGTGATAAAGGAGGGAGACTCCAGTTCTTAAGAAATCCAAGGGCCAGGGACAGTGAACACTTGGGGCAGGTTATTCAAGACCCTCTCTTTCTAATAGCAGGAGGGTCAGCTCTCAGCCTAGCGTTGCTAAAGCTACCTTAGAGAGAGGTGAAGAGGCCAGGTACTCCAACGATGTTTGAAGTTGGTGTTAGTAATACTAAGTTTAATGAAGCTGCCTGGCTGTGCTAATACCACACACTGTACAAACTGTTATCAAATATCTACTTAGGCAATAAGCCTTTGCTTGTTACAAGCCTGCTACGCACCCAATCCTCAGCCAGCCTTCCATGCTGCGGGGGCTTGCCACATGTCTGGTGAGAGGCCTACCTTTCTGCTCACGGGTATATTTTGCCTTTAATATGGCCCTGAGCCAGGCCATCCGAGATGAAGCTCGTAAAGACATGGCAGAGATGGTGATGATGCCAGTGGGCTTTGGTGGAACAAGTCCTCTAAGTCAGGCACTGAGCCCAGTAGTCTTCTATGTTGGCTGGAAGTGGCTCTCCAAAGGAAAGACAGTCATGTCCACTTTACAGACCAGAAGACTAAGGTCAAAGAAGCTAACCCACTCATCCAAGTCACCAGCTAGTAAATGACAGTGCTAAGATTCTGCAATATAGAAAGGTCATTTAAAAAAACCAAAACAACAACAACAACAAAAAAAACAGGGCGTGATGGTGCATGCCTTTAATCCCAGCACTCAGGAGGCAGAGGCAGGAAGATCTCTGTGAGTTCCAGCACACCCTGGTCTACAAAGTGAGTTCCAGAACAGCCAGAGCTGTTGCACAGAGGAACCTTGTCTCAATTAAAATAATAAAAAAGGAAAAAGACATGTTCCTGAGATTACACTTTGGTCCTCTAAAGTAGGGTGTGGTTGTGCATGCTTGTAATTCCATTACTGGTGAGGTGAAGATAGGAGAACTTATGGGGTTCACTGGTCAGGCAGTGAAGAACCTCAGATTGAAGTGAGAGTCCTCGTGTCAGAAAACAAAGTGGACAGCCATGAGACACAGCATCTGTGGTTGACCTCTGCGCACGCGCACGCACACACACACACACACATACACACATACACACATACACACACGTGTTGTGGATTAAAAATATATGTGTTAATGGCAGCTTGGTGAATCCTTGTAACAAAGAAAGCTTAAAAACGCTCAGGACTCTAAACCAGAGTGCAGGGAGAAGAGAACTAGCTGCTTTAAGAGCTGAGTTGGGCAATCTCAGTGCAGGCCAGGAGCCAGAGGATGACCTGAGCAGGTGGGCAGCAGCGGCAGGGGTGACTGCTGTGGTCATCTGATAGTAGACAGCTTTGAACTTCAAGCTGCTGTGATCAAATGAAATCAGGGAAGCTGAGGTGTCATAGCCCCATAGCTGATGGAATCCTAAGAGCAGGTGGGCTCCCTTGGGGTGGTAAAGCACCCCTTCCAAAGAGAGAAAGTGACACTAGTCAGCAGGATTCTCGCCCAAGCAGTGTGACATTGTTATTTGGCATCATCCATAGATGCTGGAGAGGGAATCTATTTATGATCAAGAGCAAATGCTCTGCAGACTGCCTGGACTTGTGTTCTGGTTCTGTTGCTAGCTCTGTGTCTGTAGAGAAATAACGCAACCTCTCTATGCCTCCGTTTGTTCTGTGCTCTAAAATGGAAAGATTCATCCCTTGCTAGGATAATTCACTAAGTACAATCTATTGTTCTCGCTGTATTTTCTGTAAGGAAGGGACATTATTCTAGAACACCAAAGCTGAAAGGGACCGGTAACCTAAGAACAAGATACTTCATCTCCATATTGTATTGTCCTCTGCTCCTTGGTCATCTAAGGCCTTTAGCTCTGCTAAAGGTACCCATGGTACCCCATGGATGGGGCCAGACACTAAGGACACAATTGGAGTTACCTTGCTAGAAGCTTAGTCACATAGGTGGGCTTTCTTTAATGCAGGGAGCCTCATTAAGCTGAAGTCTTGGGGTCTTGCCTGCAGCTTTATACTTCTTCAGCCTCTGCACATCCGTCCCTTATGGGCACATCTGTGCTTCACAGACTAGAATTGGCCAGGTAAGAGGCTGTTGTGCCCTTGTACTCAGTGGACCTGGTGGGCACAGAGCACCAATAAACTGTACTTCCTCTCCAGTCCGGGAGACAGGAATCTCCAAATTGGACTCTAATTAACTCTGAGGGAACAAGGACTTTCTGCAGAGCCCGGCAGCTTTGGCCAGGTCTAAGAAGGTGTCACGCAGCCTTGGAAAATAATTACAACCAAAAACGATGCCTCCAAAGCCTGACTCCTGACGGTTCGCCTCCGACAAATGTGTTTCTCCTTCTTCACAAGGCTCACTGCCCTTAATTGCCACCCTGCTTCATTAAGGGGCAATTAATTTTGTGACTTGGTTTTAAAAGGTGGTAATTGTAAGGTGAGGACGAGAGGCCCACAGTTAAGCAGAACTGGGCTGAATGTAAAAGGTGCTTTTCCTGAAAGATTCAAGAAGCCACGAGGCTGCATCCCAGGCAGGCAGTAGCTTACCCTGTGGCTTTCTCGTTCTCAGATTCACACAAGCTTCCGCTGTGGTAGGATGGAACGCATTTCTTTCTGCCCAGGTAGCAGGGTTTTTGTCTGGGTATCTCAACCAGTGTGCCATTTTTCTGCCATAGAAGCCATCCTGAAGGACAAGATTGAGCCCAGAGGCCCAGGCCTTGAGAGGTCTTTGGGATATGGCTTCCAAAGAGACCATCCTCCCACAATCCCCCAGACCCCTCCTGTTAGGGACACGCTGTGTCCCTCTGCCATTCTAGATACACATTCCTTCGCCTGGCATTCACTGATTATTAACTGAAAGTGTCCCCAGCTTGGTGTTAAACTCCTCTTAAGGTGAAATTTGAGTGAAGGGGCCTGGTCTGTGCCTTTAGGCGTCTGTAGTCAAGAGAACTGGATGCTAAAGACAAAGGCGCCTTAGCCAGTTGTGGGAAGCTGCAAAATGTACAACTTCCCAGGAAGGAACAGTGCAGAGCTGTGAGAGCAGAAATCAGGGCCACCAGAAAGGTCAAAGAAGATGCCCTAGACTGGGCCTCCAAACTGAGAGGAGGAGTAGAGCTCTGCTGTGGGGCCCCTGTGTAAATGAGGGGGCATTCTGGTCCCAGGAAACCACATGTGCACAGGCTCTGTGTCACTGGCAGGCGACACTACCCAGCAATAGACAATGGAGGTGAGGGCGCTGCGGGCAGGAAAGTCATGAGACGGAAAGGCAAGCCCACAGTGCAGTGGGACTCACTGCTTCCAGCCCTAGAATCCCTTCAGTGTTCCACACCACAGAAAGCCGGTGAAGGTGAGATGCACATGTGCATGTGTATGATTCTCACATGAGGGTCACTGAATTCCTGCCACACACTTGGCTTTCTCCGGGAATGACCATCCAAGCCTGGCACTTAATGACACTGATCTGGGCAGTTTGAGACAGTAGGGCCTTCTCCTCTGAGCCTTCTGTCTTCTGTCCCCTTTATTTATTATTATTTTTTTTACCATGTTTCTACTTCAGCCTCCCTGTTGTAAACTAGCTCTCTCACACACGTGCACACATGCATGCTCACACATCCAACTGCTGGTATAGACAGAGATGGAGATCATACTATAGTAATCTTGTGTGGGTCTGAGCATGGACCACAGTGTCAGACTGAGTTTACACTGCAGCTATACAAGTTGCTATCCAAAGAAGTTCTTAACCTCTGTAAGCCCCGGGGATATACTAATGCACACTGTAGATCCTCCATAACGAAACACTGGACTCTCACATTATTGGTGCTGGGTGTGGCACAAGCATGCTGATATTACATTGGAGCTTGGGAACTGATGCTGTGGTTGATGATGTCGTGCTATTATGGAAGACCCCAAAGCAAAGAGGCGAGCGGATAAGCGGCTCACAAAGGAACGAGGACTGCAGGACTAGGCCTGTGCTCTTCTCCTCTTTATAACGTTTCCATCTCTTCAGTCTCTTCACTGGGCCAGATGGGCTTCGTGTCAAAGTGAGAGAGGTGTCCTCAGGCAGCTACAAGATGAGTTCTTCATCCCCAACCAACTTAGAAAGCTGCAGCTCATCCAGCTGCAGCGTGAATGCCCTCACTGGGAACTCCCAGTGATTCTGCTTAGACCAGGCTTCTATTGCCCAAGCCAACTGATGTGCCCCAGGTCTGAGCTGGAACGCCAGGCAGTCCCGGTAGCAGGACAAGAGGTGAGGGCAGCGTTAGGAGAGCAAAGGTGGGGGATGGGTAGGGGGACGGAGGTGGACACTAGGAGAACTCCCTCCTTAAGGCTCCATGCTGTTGACTCTCCGGCAGCCATGCGAGGTGTGTGCACACTGAAGGGCGGATGCATACCTCACTTTCCTCTGGAGCCTAGACACTCAGTCTTGGCGCTAATGAACAGCTTTCCTATCTCTCTGTCTCTTGTTGAATCCAGTGGGCAGTGACCCAACACCACCGTGATTTGTGGCCCTGCAGGAGGAGGGGAGTGACTGATTATGGAAGCAGCAATTACTCTGCCCAGGCCCCTGCCTGGCAGGGCCTTATCTTTATTTATAGCTGGCTCCGCCGCCCAGAGCCCAGTTTTTGCCCTTGAGTGACTAGTGCACTGCAGACTTAGTTCATAAAACACTGTTTGTTTATAATCCTTAACGGACTCTGCTTTATTAAAAGAGAAGGCTCCATGCCGGGGTTTAAATAAAGTAACTGGTTACGGTTTAGTTTGTATTCACAACGAATATGCAACGGATGGGAACCCATGGCAGAATAATGCACACTCATGACCTGAATTCATTCGGAAAAGTCTCTTTTCAAGGTCCTTGATGCCGGGGCTGAACCATTTCCAATGAGGGTATAGGTGGAGGCTGGAATAAGTCAGGGTAGCAGGCAGGCCGTCGTCCGTGTTCAGTTCCATAATTCGGAGGAGGGGAATGTGACTGTGCTAGACCTAAAGCTGCTACAGGGAGACAGTGAGTAAGTCTCCAAGGCGCAGAGGGGGCTTGTTGGAGCAGTGGCCACGAAGGATGGGACAAATTCTGACCAAGAAGGAAGGTAAGAGCAGGAAACAATAGAGTCTGGTCAAGAGCGGCAGAAGGGCTGTTTTCAGTTTCTGTACAGGGACAAGTTTGCCCAGAGCATGGGAATCACACAGGAGATGGAGTAGGGGTCCTATCCTGATGCTGAGGAGGGCTAAAGCCAAAGGGGTTTGTTCTTGATTCAGAGGCAGAGGGGTACTGTTGACGTGCAGACAGACAGGCAGACAGACAGACAAGAGAAAATAAATATATAAATATCAACGAATCCATTGGGCCATGGCTTGAGACGCCGCTGGAGCACCTAATTCCTGCTGTCTATGAGTTTCCTTCACCCCGTACCAACTCTCCAAACCCCCTTTCCACCCAGAGCGATGTTGAGCCATACTCCCAGTGTGCGGAAGAAAGCCTCACACTGTCCTCCTGTTCCTAGCTGCTGTCACCCCACTCCTCCCTTTGCGGTCCCTGAAGTCTCAGGTGGTGGTCGGAAATGTTGCTCCTGGGATTTTGAAGTCTCCATGATGGCAGAAAGCTGCATGCCTTATCCAAGACTTGCCACATGCTTCTATGGCCTCGGAGTGACTATCCCCCGGAGATACGACAGGTCTGTGGTGTCCTCCTGCAGCAACCTTGCAGAGGAGTCTTGTAGAGATAGCAAAGTCGGCAAGACGCCAAGAGCTACCAGCACTGCCTCCTGCATACCCTGTCCCCCGGCCCCCTGCTTTTCTTCCTGCATCCAGTGGGCTCCTATCGGTCTGTACACCACCATAAAATAGCCTGTTTGCTCCTGGGAAGAATCTACCATGTTTACTTGTGAGAAAAAAAAAAAAAAAGACCCCAGAGTCCAGGAGCATCTGCATTAGCATTAGCCGTAAACATCCAAAGAGGACTTCAAGGTAATTGGCATATTTGTGGGTACTCCTCCCATGTGCCTATGGGTTACATCATGAATCAATTGCAGAACACTTGACTGCGGAGTCCATACAATGCCTCAGAATCATGCTTGCCCCTGGTGCTATAAGTATCACCTTCCATTCAGTCCTGAGGATTCTACTACAGTCCCTGCCTGTCGGATATCTTGTCTTCCTCACTGCATACTAGCTGAGCATGTGACCTTCTTCACCCTACACCATCAACATGCTACAGGCCCACAAGTGTGCACCCTACCTGCCAGCCTCTCTTCCTTCGACTTTACACCCGCCTAGCACCCTCTGGACCCACTCAAAATGTTCAGCAGACAGACTGGCCACAGCTAGAAGGTGCCAGTGTCATGTATTACACAGGATCTTGGCAGATTAGCTAACCTTCCTGGGAGTATCTCCTCGCCATTAAATTAAAAGTTTGGGTTAAAGAGTCTTGAGTCTCTTCCAGCCCTGCCATCTTCTAACATAATTAATTAAATGTCACACTTTTAAACACAACTTAGTTCCATTCTCTTCTTTAGGGGCAGAGGGAGTAATGTGAAGACAGAAAGAGATGAAGCAGTTTCTGGCTTTTATTACTCTGTAAATATCAACAAGAGCAGGGTCAGACTTGGATCCCTTAGACTTGTCAGCATCACAATCATGGCCCTAGAGCATCTCGTTCCCCAGGCTTTTCCTCCAGGCCTAATTTCACAGCTCTGCAGCTTACACAAGGACAGTGATGGCGGTCCCGGTCCCCAGAGCTCTTTATGGACAGACCTTGGTTCCATCTACAGCCTCCTGTGGCACTTGCCCATCATCAAGAATTCTTTTTAGTATCCCCCGGGCTCATGTCCTCTAGCTCGCCTCAGTTCAAAGGCCCTGCAGAGATTCTTCCACTGGGAAGAACAGCCCATTTCTGGCTCCGGGCTGTAGGGAGGTGGCCACAGGCCAGCCAACCCGCTCCGTGCTGAGTGTGTTTGCTGCTCTTAGAGTGTTTGAGCTGCGGTTAATATATCAATATTTGCTCATGAGGGTATCTGGCACAGAGCAGGTCCCTGGGACACTGGCAGATAGATTGGCTTCTCCCGAAGCATTCTTCATTTGAGCGAGGCACGGATAGAAGGATAGCTGCTGACAAGAGGCATAGAAAAGGTTCCCTGGCTTTTCCCAGAAGAGCCTCAGCCTCGTACTTTGGCACTACACGAACTTGTCACTATCTCAACGTTGTCTCCGTCACTAACTTCTTCCTGGTGTGGCCCCCTCTCTTCCACTGTACTCCAATTCTTCCATCCACATTTGACTCGACTGGAAGCCACAGGGGTCTGGCTAGTGCTTGATAGAGTCAGTTTAGTAGCTGTCAGTGTGGAGCCAGTTCTCCCCAGCTAGCCGAGTGTATTGGACAAGCTCACTTACCTCCCAGGGTCTCAGATTCCTCCTGAGACCTGAGGATCTTGAGAACAGAATGGCTGAAAGGAAGAGAGAGCATCATACGTGCAAAACAATTTGCAAAGCATCTTCTGCACAAAGAAGAGCAAAACATGTTCCATCTTGTCCACCAGCCTTCTCATCCAGCAAACAGCGACTTGTGGGCCCTTTCGCCTATTGTAAGTATACCAAGCACACTTTTTCCCTATGTCGTCTAGTTCTCTTTAATTAGCTTAGCACCAGGTACCTCATGCTTTAAGATTTTACTGGAACTAACCTACACCAAGCACCCCGGAAGAAACCAAACACAAAGGACTCGTGTTCAGTCCTGGGACAAGTTTGTTATTACAAAATTAGAGGAGGGAAATTCTGTTTATAGTATCATTGGGGTAAAAAAAGGAGTCTGGCCTAGGAAAGGTCTCCAGAAAGTGCTAGAGTGGCTGGGGTCCTCAGAAGACAGTAGCTCTCCACTGTGACAACTTCGAGGAGTGTGTCACTGAGAAGCCCATCAGTCATTCTTTCTGATGCAGAACAAAGTTCTGCAAAATAGCTTCGCTGGTGCCATTTCATTCTGAAGCAGTTTCTTGGCATGCATGTCAAATACTGCAATAGCTCGGATACCCAGAATCCACCGAGTTCCTGGGTGTGTTGTGTATGGAAAGTGAGAATGGGAGCCAGGGCCAGGACCCACAGTTCTGTAGGGCAAGCTGAGTCACAGAGGTGGGGACAGAGCATCCTTTACTCTGTGAGAACTGACTGTGCTGAGCTAATTTGAACAGTGTGTGTGTGTGTGTGTGTGTGTGTGTGTGTGTGTGCGCGCGCTGTCTTGTTTAATTGGCACAGCACTTCTCACTCACCCACCCTAGACAGAATTCAACCCGAGGACTCTGGTACAGGTGATACAGGGGAGTGTAGAGCTTAGAGAGAGAAGCCCCATGCGTGTGGGGGAGATGGAGGGAAGCAGGGCAATGCTGTTGCTGATGCTGCATTCCCTGGGCTGCAGTGTGAACCACCCGAGATCTGGCCTCACTTCACACAATTTGGCTTGGCTTTTTGTATCTCTCAGTCACCCCCTTTAGGCCTGTAATCTCGCCTTCTGGGAGAGGCTCGGGGCCTGACTTTCTGTGTGCTTCAGTCACTAGACCTCATAGGAGGTAGGGGATACATTTACTGTCCTTGTAAAGAGGAGCTCATTGCTTCTACTACTGAAGTCACAGTGCAGAGCCCATTTTCAGATGAGAAAACTGAGGCCAGAAGTGTTTCTGTCATCGGCCTGCGGGTACCTGGAACGGGGGATCACACCTAGGCATCCATCCTCAAAGACGGTCCTTGCCCTCCTCTGCTTGGATTTAGGGTTGTTACTGTGTGACTATCCTGTTGTGTCAGGAGCACCCTCAATTCTGACGCTGGAATTCCTGAATCATTGGAGGCCCCTTAGTATGGACAAAGGAGTGCAGCTGGTGGGTGGGAGCAAAGGGGAGTCAGTGTGACCCCAGCCAGTGTGACCTGGGAAGGCAGTTCAAGGGAAGCAGAGCTGTGACTGACTGTCTCTGTTCTAGAAGCTGCGTTCCCTACAGCCACTGACTGCTTAGAGGATGTGGGTAAGGGGGACCAAGCCAGGGAAAGCCCAGGCAGGAAAGCATCCTGTAGACGACTGAGCAGGCAGGGTGGTCTGAGATCCAGGGTGGGCATAGAGAGGAGAGGCAAGGCTTGTTCGGATGGCTGATCCGAGGAGGCGAGTAAGTTACCAGCCCCCTGAGGCCTCCTCGGGGAGCTTGCCAGAAATAGATACCCTTCTCCTGCCTCCTGCTTTGAAGCAAGCTGTTTTGCTATGTGTGCCTGTGAGTGGGAGGGTGTGAGGGGAGGGGGAGGGGTACGGAGCGATTAAGAGAGGCGAGGATGTAAGTCAGTGCTGATCCAATGAGAAAATGTCCTTTCAAGTTCCTGCTGTATCCATAGGCTGGGCAAGGTGAGACAGGCCACCGTGCTTCTGAAGACCTGCTGGTGTGGAGCCAGGCCTGGGCAGAAAGCCCCTGCGGAGTCCTGCCCAGGGGTGAAACTTTCTGCGCAGGATTCAAATGGATGATATGAGCTGAAGTCCAGGGGCCTCAGTGCAAAAGAAGGTGCCAGGTACCAGGACTGAGCCTTGAGCTTTAATGGCACAACTCTTACTTTTAGATGTACATACCCCCACGTATTCATATTTACATATATACACATATGTATACATATGTGTGTGTGTGTGTGTGTGTGTGTGTGTGTGTGTGTGTTTAAACACATAGCACCTCTTTCTAGGCAGAATAATTGGCATACTTTTACTAATGGGAAAGCTGAATCCTGTCCTAGATTGCCAGGATTGGCTTTTTAGGAACTGAAAGGAAGGCCAAGCCATGGTTTCCATGGTTTCAAGTTAGAGGGTCAAGTTAGCAGCTAGCCCTGTAGCAGAGTGCTCTAGTCTGACTGCCAAGTAGACTACTGTTACCTGCTATTCCAAGCCTGAGGATAGCCAAGGCAGCATCCAAGGTCATGGGGCTGTTTATACTGAAACTCTAGCCAGCTCTGCTCTAGTCAAATGCCTTGGTAGCATTGGGCCTGTGTAAGGGGGTGGCCAGGGCAGGTGTAGGGTTGAGAGAATACCTTGGGAAACACCTGCCCCTTTTGGCTGGAGTGAAACTAGACTATGCTCCTTCTGTGTAAGAGATCCTAGGCCACCAGTGAGGTCACCCTCCAAGGTTCCAGGCTACCTTACCAGTTTAGGTAGCCTGCTATGAGGCCTGCTTTCAGAGAGGAGGGGAGGGGAGGTGTTCTAGACAGATTGGGTTTTGACTTTGGTGCTGTCTTCACCCAGGCCCCATTTGATTAGAAGGGTAAGAGAGGACTTCTTTCTGGATCTCCCTTCTTATTTTCACCATCCCTAAGTGAGAGTTTCAGGAGACTGCCCCTGGGGTGATCAGTGCTGAGAAAGACGAGTTAGTCTCTCCCCACCTGGCCTATACCAAAGGCAGGAGAGAGGGTGACAAGCCTCTCTCATGGCCCAAGGCTGTTGCCTGAAAGTCTCTTTCTCAGCTCCAGTGGAGAATAAGCCTGTTGGACTTAGACCTGCTTCTCATTGCCCTGATTGTGACAGGAAAGGAAGGGGAGGGGCTGTAGAATGCCAAGGATAGGGACAAGCATAGGTCTTAGAGATTGTCTATTATTAGAATCACTTTCCAGGTGTTTATGCATGTGTGTACGTGTGTGAATACGTGTGTGTGTGTGTGTGTGTGTGTGTGTGTGTGTGTTTGTGGAGAACATCACACCCACACCAGGGTTTTGCATTAGTGCTAGAGATCCGAACTAAGATACTTATTGTAGTAAAACAGCATTCTTACCACTGATCAATTTCCTCCACATCAATTTCCATAATTTTAAAGCTTTTAAGCATCCCATGATGTGAAAAGTGTAATATCATGACCAGGAAACAAGGAAACCAGGAAGCGCGCAAGCGCGCGCGCGCGCACACACACACACACACAAACACGCATCCTCACAGAGAGTATCATGAAATAATACTTACCCTCAGTACCTGTGATAGGAGAGTGATTATTATTTTGATGTGTCTAGTTTCTTTGGCATTTCATGTCATGTAATTATTATTAGTGTTGATAGTTGTTGAGCTATTCTCATGGATCTAAGAAGGCACAGTCTACAGGTTAAGGAGATAGCACCCAGTCCACCCTTATTTGTAGAGGAGAAAATTGACACATGGTGAGGGACACAAGCTTGCTGCCATCACAAAGCAAGAGTGTGAGTGTCTTTGTCACCTACTACATTCCAGGAATGGCCTTGACTGCATAGACAGCAGTAGTCGAAACAAGCGTGGTCACTTCCTCAAGAGGGTTAGAGATCATGGGCACAGCAGACCTTAAGCAAACTTACACACACAATTGTGCCAAGTCTAAGGAATAAGCCATGAGCTCTAGTATAGAAAGAATCAGATGGGTCGGGATACTTCTTATAGGTCATTGGGAGAAAGTATCCCTGGGGATTTCAGTCAAGCCCCATAGAGAGGATGAGAACACTCTAGAGGGGTGGAAGAGAAGGATTTGTAGGAGAAATCTCCAGCTGTATGCATTAAAGTCTTAGGTCACTCAAAGACTGAACTGAACACAGAAAGCCTGGAGTGTGCTGGGGAGAGGTGCTGTGTGGTTGCAGAGACACTGTGGTACCCACTCCTTCTAGGTTGTCTGGACGTTCTCCTGGTCAGTGAGGAGCCACTGAGAAGGCTTAGAGCAAGTGTTACAGTCGGTGTTCACTGTCAACGTCACAGACTAGAATCACCAGAGAAGACTCTCCATGAGGACACACTAGGTTGGCATGTCTGAGGGAGGTTCTCTTAATTACATTAGTTATACAGAAAGACACTTCTCATTATGGGCTGTAGCATTTCCTAGGCAAGGGGTCCTGAGATGGCTTAGCTTGGAGAAGTGGAACTTGGAATGGACGTTCGTTCTTTGCTGCTTCCTTGATCATTGTTGGGATGTGACTACCTAACTGGTTGAAATTCTTGCCCCCTTGGCTTTCCTGCGTGATGGACTGTCACTTGGAACTGTCACTTGGATCTGTGAGCCAAATGAACCCTTCCTCCACCAAGTTGCTTTCCTCCGGGGCGTTTTGTCACAGAAACGGAATAAAACTAAGAAAGCGAGTATGGGACGGGGACCAATGGGTAGCTCTAGATTGTGCTGTCCATCAACTAGAGAAAAGTAGCACATGGTCTCACTCCTGTGGACTCTCCACAAGTTGATCTCATAGTCATCGAGGCTGAAAGATGAATGGGGGATCCTCAGTGGTACTGGAGGGGTTGGTCAGAGGCTACTAAGTTACATCAGGGCAAAGGGATCGCGTGCGATTTTGCATGGTAACTACAGATAACAATAACTTTTTGTACATTTCACACAGTTACAAGAAAGAACTGATAGATATTTGTAAAGGTATGTTACCCAGAATTCAACATTGCACAATAAACACGTGTATTGAACATCTCTCAGTATACTATAAATACATGTAACTTTTATGTGGCAATTCTTAGAAAAGAGTAATAAAAGCTCTTTTAAAACTATGATAAAAGAGAGAAACGGCCCATAAACGAGATAAAACGTGAAATGATCTTTATTGCTAATGTTAATCTTATTTTAAAAACAGAACGTTAAAAATATTAAATAAAATATCTGTTGGCTTTGGAGACCACATGGAGGAGAGCTGGGCAGGACTCCGTGTGGCAGGATGCTCATCCACAGACCAGCTGGACCTGGTGTGCAGCTTCTAAGGGAGGCCTGTGCGGTGGCCCAGAGCTGTGCACATTTAGAACGGCTGCATTATTAATGAAACATTTGCATCTTAGGAAATGATAAAACAGGCTGCTACATGTAAAAATTAAGTAACTCAATTTGTTTTAACAGCTTGTGCTCCAGTATGGCAATTTGTTTTGGCATATACACAGGACTCCATCAGAACAGTAATTATGCCATGCTAATTATTTTACTGCATTGTGTACATCTGACATTTAATTACGGGAAAGTGTGTGTGGGGAGATTTTCTTCCTCCCTCTTGCTGCCTGACAGGTAGTTTTGTTTGCTGTGCCTTCTTTACACCTACATTGTCTTCATGCCAACTTGTCATCTGCGATGGAATCGTGTTTCCATGACAGCTGTGCTCAGCCATGTTGCCTGCGAGTTTCAGACAATCACCAAAATAAACAGTTGGCACAGATGTTATTCTTAGCCTCCCCATTCCGCAGCCCCCTCTCCCCTGATCTAGTGCCCATGACAAGGACTTTCTTTTATCCTTCTTTCCTTGCCAACCCTGAGCGTCCTTTGGTTCATCAGCGTATCTCTTGGTGGTTTCTCCTGTCACCTCTGCCCTTCTCCATGGAGATGGTGACCCACTTGTGAGTCTGTCTGCATAGAAGACACAGCTCAGAGGCTATGGGCAAACGTGGACTCAAAACTCAAAACTATACCAGCTTAACCCAAGTTTGAAGCGGCCTTTCCTCAGGTACAGTGACAAGAACCCCAGAACTAATATAAGGAGGAAAAGCTGGACAGGAAACCTGGGTACCTCTTACAGGTCCATCGCCTGGATTGGTATAACAAGATTTCTACACATGGAAAAGGGTCTGTGGGTTCACCTGTTGGAGGGAGGTAACTAAAATGAGAAAGGAAGGCTGGAGAGATGGCTCAGTGGTTAAGAGCACAGTCTGCTTTTGCAGAGAACCTGGGTTCTGTTCCTAGCATCCACATGGCAACTTACAACTGTCTGTAACTCCTGTTCCGGGGGCCTGACGCCCTCTTCTGGCATCTGTTGGCACTGCACTCACACATGCATATAAAATAAAAATAAATCTTAAAAAGTAATTAAGAGATGGGGAGGGGGGAAGAGAGGGAAGGAGAGATCGAGGGAGGAAAGGAGGGAGGGAGGGAGGGAGGGAGGACTCATGGGAGGACTCATGGAAGCAGAGTAAGGGATGAGGGGATGGCTTCAGAGTGAAAACTACCAGAATTGAGGAATAAAACTTAGGTGAAAATAAAAACACTTGTCCCAGGCAGGACTCTGGGAAATACAGCAGCTGCTCCTGGAAGCACCCACACCACCCCATTCCAGGTTTAAAAGTACAGAGATTAGACATGGGGAGCCTTCCCAGGGCTAAAGCCAGAGGCATTCTTCCTTCTCAGTGTTCATCATATTCCCTCCTGTGCTCGGTGTTAGCCAAGAAACTTGGTGCACCGTAGGGAAATAAAGAGAAGACACACGAAGACCTTCAGCTTGGTACAGGGCGTGCGCTCCAAGCAGTCCTGGTTCCCACTCGGGTCAGGCAGTCTTAGATTCCTATCTTCATTTTGGGTTTGGCTGGTCCAGACCTAGGGAAGCTGCAAGCCCTTGGGCCAGGAATTTGCAGAAGTCAGCATTCCCCATGAGAACCAGGCAGACCTCTCTTTGCTCAAAAGATGGTTTTTGATGGCACAGGGTCCACTGAAAAAAATTTTAACCATTATGTATTCATTTTAATGTGCATTAAATATATCTGAGCTGTGCCTCAAACCTGTGTTTTAATGGCGGTAATAAAGTTTCTTGTGTAAATGCAGGTTTGGCAAGCCTTCTTGTGTCTCTCTCTTCCCGGCCTCTCCTCCCAATTATAAATGTGCTCAGAACTTATTCAGGCGCCCTCAGGACTCTTGACTTGGCTGCCTTTGATGCTGTTGTCTTCGCCACTACTTCAGCTTCCTTCTCCTGGTTATCAGCTCCCAGCATTTCTTGGGGCCTACTGTGGCTGAGCATCCTGGGGGTCCAGAAGACTGGATTCTGCCCAGCCTCAGTGTCAAGCGGGAGCTGAAATTTCAAGACCTGGAGGAAGCAGAACACCGTGATGAGCACGTGGTGAGATTCAAGTCTGCCTTCCAGACCCTCCATTCGGACCCCGTGACTCTCAGTTTCCTGTTTACGGAAATGTCACCTGGAAGGAGATTTCTCTAGACTCCGGTTTATATTTAGGAATCACCGCAGAGGGCTCTCTGTCCAGACTGTTTACTGCTCATGTGCTAAGCAGCCTGAGGAGCAGTTGTGGCTTCGAGCCTCCGTAGTAGAGAAAGTCGAGGAGAATCGAGTTATGGGTGATTTGGGGTTAGCTAAGCCTCAGTCAAACAAGGAGGGACATCATGAGCAGCGCAGATGGTGACCTCTGTTTGTACTTTCTCCAAGTAGAAAAGAAAAAAAGGATATATTAAAAGTCTTAAAGTTGGACTCTGTAAACTTCAAGAGCTGGGAATGAATTTGCATCTGGAACATAGTTAATGGAATGAAGAAATGAAGGCAGAGATTTAAAAAAAAAAGGGACTGAGTTAAGGCTAAATAGAAAAGGGGCTGCAGCTGCAACTCTGGCAGGCTTGTTAGAATACCATGGCCAGGCCCCCTTTAGAGTTTAGCATTCAGCAGGCCTAAGGTAGCCTGAGAGTTGACATTTGCAAGTTCCCAGATGACTCTGCCTCTGCCTCTGTCTCTGCCACTTGGTCTGGGAGACCCCACTCTGTCAGCCTCTGTGCTAATGAGCTGCCAACGTGCAATTTACAACCAGCAATCTGGTAACAGATTTTCCTAAATTATGCAATTTTAATTTATCCTTCCTTGTGTGTTCTTTAACAGCTAAATAACAGAGTAGCCAATAATCAATATGGAGAAAGGGCCAGGAAAGCTGAGGGAGTCAGTCAGTGGCCCTGTTGTTTCCGAAGCCAGAGAAGCTTTGTCCCTGTCACCGAGGGAACGGACCAGGAGTGTCCACAGATACTCCACCCTTCCCTAGGGATGATGACCACACAAGCTGATCTTCGGACCCAGAATCCTAAGTGCTCCAACTACAGACATTTGAACACCAACCAACCTCCAGAAGTGGAAAATTACACCCTTCCACCCTATGTGTGAGGACCTTGCTTGGTCTACATATACATAGTGAGTTTCAGGACAGCCAAGCTACACAGAGAAACCCCGTCTTGGAAAATAAAAACAACAACAACAACAACAACAACAACCAACAAGAGCAACATAAAATGTCCTTAGTTCTCATAACCTCAAGCAGAACTCTCTCTTCATTCAAAGGATGGGCATGAACCACCATTTCCAGACCCCGTGGCACTGTCTGCAGCCAGTTTAACTGTTGTATTTGCCAGCCCTACTGTGCACGTTGCCTGACAACACTTTTTAAACAGTGTCCAGGTTGTTGGTTGAAAGAGTTAGTGTGCAGGTTCCCAAAGAGAATTCATTCTTAGAACTCGCTGAATACCCATCTGTTTTCTCCCTCGTCCCTCACCACCTTCTTCCTTACACATTCTTCAATGTGAATTTCAGAGACTAACACATGGCAGGGGATGTCCCTGACTGCCGCAACCCCAGTCTCTGACCAGCAGAGAATGAGAATGGGAAGACCGGCACAAATGCCAGGGAAGGTTCTCTAGCAGCGATCTCCTTCCTTTATTCAGCCCAGTCCAATATATACTCCACCCATGCAGGGCCCAGTCAGCATCAAGCATGCTGCACTCACACTCCAAGCATGCAGGCTAGACACTTCGGGATAGGCTAAGGACATGGCCCATGAGGGATGACACTATGTGTCAGGCGGATAGCGTGCACGCATGATTGTTGCCAGTGCGCATGTACAGGTTCACGGGGCTTGGCAATGAGCCTGGGCACCATCTTGGCCCATGCAGCTGCACCCACTTCCCACACCTGACCTGCTTCCCAAAGATGGTCACTGCTGGTGGCTCTCCCGTCTTTACCACCATGACATTAGACCATGTGGACTAACTTCAGTTTGTACGGTTTCCTTCAAACCCTCATGAGCACTGTTCCTGTTTCTTAAAAAAAAACCTTTCAATGACTCCACAAAAGTTCTTCATTTAAGTTCTCTTTGCTCACTTAATTATTCTGAGGCACATTAGGTAAAATATCAAGGCTATGAGCATTCTTTTGGAAGTAGAGTGTTTTCACCCACATTCATTAGACTATTTCTATAAAAACAGTTTCATAAAGAGGAACTATTGGGTCAAAGATTAGAAAATTTTAGGGTTTTTCATATACTTTGGGGTCAAGGAAAAAAACTAGTTTTTCTTAGAGGTCTAAAGGCACCAAGTAATAGTGTTAAATTTAAATGCTTTCTTGCTTAAAGGATCTTAGATGTGACCACAGAAAACAAATTCACCCACTCATTCATGTAAGTCTGACATCAGCCCCTGCCCAGTACTGAGCACATTTAGAGCCCTGCTCTCATTTCTAGAACTGGATTTAAGAATACCCTGAGCTTGGAGCTAAGGGCGTCAGATACCCAACCCTCACCCCTGCAAACTGCCTTCACCAGAGGCCTGGTGGCTTCATTTGCTGACTTCTTGTTTTTCTAAGGAAGCTGTTAACCATTTCATGAGAAAGATGTCCACTGCGCACTCCATTCAGGGCCATTTGAAGCCCTGGAGACAAAAACAAAGAATTTCCCCTGTGCCTGGGCAAATTCTTCCATTGGGAGGTGGAGGAATCGATGTGACTACCTCCATCAAATAACTGACAGGTACTATGGTTTCTGAGAATTAAAAATGCGATCTGAGGGTTTCTGCAGTGGTTTGAAGGAAGCACCTGCAAGTTGTTGCTGTGCTTTGGCTGGAATTGGCCCAGCAGAGACTTGGATGTGATTGGTCCAGCAGGGACTTAGCTATGTGTGATTGGTCCAGCAGGGACTTGGCTGGGATTGGCCCAGCAGGGCTTGGCTGTGATTGGTCCAGCAGGGACTTAGCTGTGTGTGATTGGTCCAGCAGGTACTTGGCTATGATTGGCCCAGGAGGGTTTGGCTGTGATTGATCCAGCAGGGGCTTAGCTGTGTTGGTCTCAGGAGAGACTTGGCTGTGATTGGTCCTGCAGGGCCTTGACTGTGATTGGTCCAGCAGGGACTTGACTGTGATTGGCCCAGTAATGGTTCATGTACTGGAAACTTAGTTCCCACTATGATAGCACTTGAGAGGTGAGGCCTCATGGATTTTTTAGACCATTGCAGGTATGCCCTCTGAAGGGATTATCGCAGTTTCTTCAGGAACTTCAGTGTTTCTGGAAACTCCCAGGAGTTTCTCTCTGGCTTCTGCCTTTCAATGTGATTTCTCATATACCTTTCCTCTTTGATGATGTTGCCACACCATTCAAGGAAACTGTCACCAGAGTCTGAACTAAAAGTATTGACTCCTTGCTTAGCCTCCAAAGCTATGAGCTACTCAAACCACTTTTCTTTATATAGTCAACAACCTCGGGTATTTTGTTATAGCAATTAAAGAAAGCAGACTAACACAGCTGTTCCCCACATTAGAAAGTATAGCCCTTGTTTTTATGACTCCATCCTTCCATCCTACTGCTCAGTCTTCTGCCTCCCACAATATCCAGTGGTATTTCTTTTCCCTTTCATAATGATAAGTGGGTATGAGAGGTATCATCATAAAATGGATTCCCAACAGGACAGGAGGAAAAAAATTACCTGCTTCTTAATACTCTGTTACTGAGGTCAGCATTAGACTGACTTGCTGCAAATGAAGCTGCAGTGTGTTATCCGGGGAACCTTCTCTAAGTGTCTAAATTGCTTGCATCCCTGAAGTGAATGTAGGTCTTTTATTGTGATGTGTGGCTCGTGGAGACCTGATGAGTCCCAGCGGGCTACAGTCAAGAGTGACTAATGGGTCATGGGCTCATTTGCTTAAATCTCGGAGCATAATCAGGGCCACCAAGGGCAAGTGTGAGATGCGCCTATCTGCAGCCAAGCCTCTTGTAAATTATGGTGGCTCCTGTCATCAGAGTCTATGAGTCACCTGGTCTGCATCACCAGCTCTATTAGAAAGACCCACAAATAGTCTGGCAGGCTCACACATCTCCTGCCTGACCACTGGTGCCGTGGCCAGCCAGTATTATTATGTCAAGGGAGCAGAGTCTGGGTCTGGGAGTGAGGCCGATGTGAAGCGCTGTGAAAGGCACTGTCTGTGTCAGCCGTGACGTCACTGCAGAGGTCACCCGCCCACATTGTGCTTGGCATGATGTCACTGCTAAAGTCACTTGGCTCTGGATCAGGGTTGCCTCTGTCAATGCTGTCTTAGTTCATGAGTAGAATGAGAGGAAGGGGGTTCAGGGGATTACAAAGTATTTTTCCCTTTATAGTACTACGCTACAAATGGCATTGAAGCATAGTTTCCACACACTGCCCTCTGCCTGCTTTGTGTATCTTCTTTTGCTTTGGAAAATTTTCAGTACACTCTTGTTTTGTTTTGTTTTGTTTTGTTTTCGAGACAGGGTTTCTCTGTGTAGTCCTGGCTGTCCTGGAACTCACTCTGTAGACCAGGCTGGCCTCGAACTCAGAAATCCACCTGCCTCTGCCTTCCAAGTGCTGGGATTAAAGGTGTGCACCACCACTGCCTGGCTCTTCAGTACACTCTTTACCTGAGAGTCTTGGTAGAACACGCAAAGTGTATGATTCTCAGAGTAAAAATTTATCTCGCATAGGAAAATGTGCCTTGAGGACCCTGTGTTCCAACAGTGGCCACTGACATGCCGGGAGCTCTTCCTGGATGAAATGTGTGTTTCTTGCTGTGATCCCTTGAGTTCCCTCCCCATAAGAATCTCAATGCAACTCAGGAACTATGCTGGGAGAGCACGCTTCCCAATGAAGTCCTCGTGGACTGTGACCTCCTGACACCAGTTGTTTGTAGCTCACCTTTTACCAGCTGGTTTCATCTCTACCTGAGGCAAGATAGAGAATTCTGCTCGGGAAATATGAGCCCCTGTCCCCAGACCTCTCCCCTCCCCAGCTGATAGACAGGCATGGAAGGAATGCATTTGTTGGCAGGAATTAGACTGTGCCTGGGCACAAATGGAGTCACATTCTTATCCCCATGCTCTCTCTGCTTACTGTGGTATGTGGGTTGTGTTCTGCAGGGAGATCGGTGCAGGGCGACCTGTCAGAGCTTTGGCCAGCTGCCCTAACCGTGGATCCCAGCAAAAGGATGCGGTGAAAGAAAGCAGGGCAGGCCATGGGGATGGCACAGGAGCTAGCTCCTCGATGAGTTCTCCGGAAAAGAATGTTTCTCAGCCTTGCGCTCTTCATGTGCCTCAGCCTTATCGCTTCTGTGGCCACCAGAAGGCTTTCATAGCCAGCACACGAGTAAGGTAGAACTTATAAAATGCAGCTAATTAAAACCCAACCGGTGGGATTCTGTGTGCTGTGATCCAGGAGTGTTCTGGGCCAGAGCCCCCTAGAGTCTCTCTGGTGGCCCATGAGAAGTGGCATGATAACGAGCACTGGCTTTGGAGTCTCGAGTCTTATTATCATCATGACTGCACCTCTCACATAGCTGTCTAAGTCTGGGCAACCTTGGACCTCTCTAACTTTGGCCTTCTGGTTGTTAAGTATATAATGTGTGGTTAGGGAAAGTAAAAGAGATTCTGTTGGAAGACCCTATAAAAATGGAGGCTGGGCTTCTAACAGAGGATCCTAACATTGATCTTGGCAAAAATAAGAGGCTGAGGTTCAACTAGAGGAGACCTGTGAGAAGGATGCTGGGATGTGGGCGTGGCAGGTAGGTAATCCCAACCCTAGCAGATAGAACAGAAGGACTCTCCTTTAGGTATAGAAGAGCACGGGAGAAGAGTCAACTGCTGTGAGCACAGAGTGGAGTCCTGGATCAAGTGCTGTATCAGGCTCTTCTGCAGATGTAACACATCACCCACCCCTGGGTCAGAGTAACGCAAATGGTATCTTAGAATTCTGCAGTTGAGAATCTGAAATGGATTGCTGGAGTCAACCTACCGGCAGAGCCACACTGAACAAGCGAGAATCTGTGTCCTTGCCCTCTTCTGATCTAGGGGCCACCTAGAGCCCTCGGCTTATGGTCTTCACACAGCAACTTTACAGTCACTCTCTGCTCTCTTATTGGACCACAGGTGAAGGTCTGCTGAGTGGCACCAGGTAGAAATCGTGTCACACTGATAGCGATCGACAAAGCAGGGTCCCCGAAGCTACTCTGAGAAAGATGAAGGAAGCCAAGCAAATCAGGTCTCTCTTTCTTCTCCAGATTGATGCTATCCACTTTGAGCTGAGCCCCCTCTCTATATGGAGGCCAACTGTGCTTTTTTGAAAGATCAAATTAAGTCTAATTTTACTCGGGCAGAAAGATAGCTCTGTCTTTACAGTCCCTTAAGTAGATAACGTCCTTGCTTCTGCCCTGGTTCCTTCTGGACATGGAAGAGGCATTTAACCAGGCTACTTTTGAAAGCTGAGGAACCCGGCTCAGCTCCGAGTGCTTTCTGATGAAAGGGCTTTTATTGGCCTCCTGTCAGCACCCCCTCCCTTGTTCGTTAAATAATATGACAAATGAGCGTTGTGATACAGTCGTCTTTAGTGTGGTTTCATGAGTTGACATAATTAAGAGCCATTTCTACTTGGCAGTGCTTCTGGAAAGCCATCCAAGTCAGATGCACAAGGAAATGAATTGCCTCACAGCTCAGGTGAGTGCTTGCTCTGGAGAAAGATGTTAAGTTGGAAGGAAAGGTAGGAGATCACAGGGTAAGAGAGCTCGGCTAGGCTGGTGGATCAGCCCCAGACAGGGTTCCTGGTCCCTTTCCTCCTGACTCCACATATGTGAAGAATGCACACCTGAAATCAGATATGGACCGGTTCCCCACTGCAGCTGCCCACCTGCTGGACAGAAACAACCAAAGGTGTCAAGGAAAACTACTTGCGTCTTTCCTTCCCTCCAGTTCTCATGAAATAAACATCACCTGGCAGTTCCTTCCAGAGTGATTAGGCTTTATTTCATTGCGTTTGGTCCTTCCTGCTGGGTTAATCATTGTTCTGAACAATGACTGCATTAATCAGCACACTAACAGTCTCTAGTCATTAACAACATAATAGGTTCAATGCCTAGAGAGGCTCCTTTATCAAACCTCCATGAAGCCCAGAACTCAATCTAGGCTGAGTGCTGTTTCCTAGGAGAGACACAAGGGCCCAAGCTACTGAAAGTTTCCTTTGGGCAATTTAGTCTTGGATAGGTTCCAGGGGTCATCTTCAAGGCCATACCCAAGAACTCTGTTTGGGTGGAATTTCAAGACTTTGGCTCAGGGTCAGCAGAGCCTTTGACTTCTGTACATTTCAGCTTTGATGCTTTTCAAAGCTGCAGAGACAGTCTGTGTGTATCATGGTTTAGAACACAGGCTTTGGGGCCAACACACCAAACAAGCCATTTGTAAGACTTGGGGATGAATTGAATGCTTGGGAGTAAGTGTAGTTGACTGTATCGAATTAATTTGCCAAAGTCAATTACTTGGGGGGGATGAGGATGAAGCTCAGTTGGCAGAGTTATGAAACCCTGGGTTGGATCCACAGCAAGGCATAAGACTGGGTGAGGTGGCACATGCCTGTATTGTCGGCACTTGGGAGATGGAGGCAGGAGGATCAGAAACTCCCAAATCAACCTCAGCTGCGTAGACAATTCTAGGCCAAGTTCAGGCTATATGAGACCCTGGCTTATTGTTTGTTTTTCAATTTAAAAAAATGGGAATTAAAAGTTTTAAGATAAGTATTATCTTAAGATGAGGACATACTGTTTTGGTTGCTTTTTAAATCCTATCTTCTGAGGTTTTAGCAGAATTAGAATAACCCAAGGAAGAAACTAAAAATACCATTGACCAGTGTGCTTCCTACTCTAAGTGAGTCACTCTTAGTGACAGGTGTACAGATGACAGGTTCTTGCAAGTTCAGGTGACAAACCACCCTTTTATCAACTACTCCATTCACCCCAAGTGACACGAAGTTCTCAAATCCGCCAGATGTGTAGGCTGACCCGAATGCCTGCCGCTACTCTTAAGCCCAGCTTAGCTCTCTTCCTTGGCCCCCTCCTCCTGAGTTATGCCTTGGGTCATGTCTTGGGTCTGCCTATGAGTTAACGGTCAGAATTGAGCCATCCAAAGTCTCGGAACCCTCCAGGATGAAAAGGACACCTTCGGGGTGTTAGAGAGATGACTCAGAGGTTAGGAGCACTCATTGCTCTTGCAGAAGACTGAGGTCGGGTTGTCAGCACCTGTGTGGCAGTACATCTGTAACTCAAGACCCAGCAAACCCAATACTCTCTTCTGACCTTCACTTCCATGGGCACCGGAAGCATGTGTGGTATACAAACATACATTCAGGCAAAGCAGTCAGTCATACACACCAATAGGAAAATAAATAAATCTTTAAAAAAAAATTTTTTTTGGAAGGGCACCACCAGCCACTGTGATAGGGGAGCCAAACCCCAGAAAAGGATCAGTGTAAAATGCCCCTATCTAGCACATACCTGTCTCCTCCTTTATATACACATATTCAATACTGGGGACATAGAGACTATTGTCATGCACCCTGGATAGATGGGCATTTGTACGTAAAGAATTTCCATGTGGAAAAGCCAAGAGCTTCTTTGTCACTGGGCCCAGCAGAGCGGCAACCATCAGGTTCTGTCAGTTTGGCTTTCGTGTGCCAACCCATGCATGGGAATCCCTGTGGCATGTCAAGGGCACAGGACAGAGCCCACAGTTTCCATTCAGTCTGTTCTGTCTTCTGCCCTCTCGGGCAGTAGTCAGAGCCCATCTTGCATGGGGGCGCAGAGGTGCTCTCTTCCTGGGAGAACACAATCTTTGGGTGGCAAGGCAGAAATTTTATCAGGCATTCCCATGAAATAGAGGGCCCTGGCACAGGTTTGGTGGCAATTTGAAACAAACATAATTTTGTTTATCACCTTCCCTCAGTTCCTAGAAGGGAGTCCATGTCTCCTCCCCTCAGTAGGTTTGGGGTAAAGTTGGGACTGGCAGCATCTAGCATGGCCATTGTGTCCAGATTCCACTACTTCTGTCCTGGATTTCCTTTTCCTGGCAGGCCTGAGCCAGTGCCCAGTGAAATATATCCACCGGCTTTCAAAACTATAAGCGAAAGAAATCCAGCTGGCAAGAGGGCCGATTGGGGGTGAGGAGAAGGGCTACATTAATTATTGCAGAAGGTCCAGTGCCGTGGATCTCCCTGGAGAAAGTTATTCTACCTGGTCTCTGCTCACTTACTTCCCGTTTGGCTCTACCATCTTCCCAAGGCTGGGCACAGAGTCTCCCTCTTTATAGACTGTAAGTCCTTTGTCAGGTTCTATATCCTAGTGGTTTGTCAAGTCCTGTTTTCTTGCTTTTATGGATGTGCTAGGATGGCGGATGCTCACGGCATGGTTGGTACCTTCCCTGTATGACTAATTAGAAAGTATGGCTGCCCCAGCCCCTCATAGGAGACACTGTAACTGCAGACGAAGGCAGCCTCTGATTTGCTGGGTCCCTGGATGAACACAGGCCTTGAGCAATGTGCCCCAACCTACCTATTGAGGAATGAGGTGAAGCTTCTCCTAAAGGGTTACGCAAATATGGAAGAACCTCTGGACTTTGAGGCTGGCCCTGGGAATCCTCAACAAATCAACTGTCCCTGGCGTTTTAGAGGATCCTCTGTAAACTGGGCTGGGTTTGCTGTGGGCACCCGAGGACGGGAGACAGTGCCAGACTCAGGACTTTCCCAGCTCTGCTTCTAAGCAGATGAAGCCTTTTCTTGGAAGACAGCCTCAAAGGGCCTGGATATCCCTCAGACCTCTGACTTCTGTTGAAGGGAAGACATACTGGTGGCAGAAGGAAGCAAGAGTAATTAGCCAATTCATGCACTTGGACCGTCTTCAGAATGGCAGTGACTGAGGCTGCTGCTTTCTCCTCAGCCACCAGGTTCTGCCAGCTTGGCCTTCGTAATGCTCTATCAGCCCCAGCAACAGTGAGTTTGGGGTTCCAGTCTTTCCTCTCATCCATCCTGATTGCCATGACCACATTGTTCAGCCTAGAGCAGTGGTTCTCAACCTGTGGGTCATGACCCTTTGGGGGGGGTGTTCAATAACCCTTTCAACAGGATCACCTAAAACCAACAGAAAATGCAGACATTTTTACATTACAATTTATAATAGTAGCAAAATTACAGTTATGAAGTATCAACGAAAACAGTTTTACAGTTGGGGGTTACCATAACATGAAGGACTGTATTAAAGACTCAGCATTAGGAAGGCTGAGAACCGCTGCTCTGGAGCTGTATCTTGGCACCTTGGACTCAACCGTGTACTGGCTCCCTACTTCCTTTGTTCTGAGGCAGCCAGGTCCCTAAACACTGTGGTTTTCACGCTTGCTTATTGGCTCCTATCCAACCCTTCAGTGGGAAGCAGAGCAAAGAGCTCTTGGACACTCAAACACTTGCTGTCTCCCATCTTTGCTCTGTGATGATGAGCTGATTAAGTCCTTTTCACTCAGTCCTTGACAGCTCTAAGCGTGTACATGAGCTGTCTGGTGGTACACTCCAGTACTCTAGTACTCTTGTGTGGGCTCTGTGTGTGTGTGTGTGTGTGTGTGTGTGTGTGTGTGTGTGTTAGTGTGTGTGTTAGTGTGTGTTTGTGTCTTCTTCCCTCCTCCCCTCCCTTCTCTCCCTCCATCCCTCTGTCCTCTCTCCCTCCCCCTCTTTCTTCCTCCCTGTCTCCCTCCCCATCTCTCTCTCTCTCCATCTCCATCTGTCTCTCTCTAATTTTCCAGCACTGTAGTATATAACTCATTCACGTGATCTATGAAATAAGAACCCTGAAGCCAGGCGTGGTGGCGCACGCCTTTGATCCCAGCACTCAAGAGGCAGAGGCAGGTGGATTTCTGAGTTCGAGGCCAGCCTGGTCTACAAAGTGAGTTCCAGGACAGCCAGGGCTATACAGAGAAACCCTGCCTCGAAAAAAAAAAAGAACCCTGAAAACAGGCATCTTCTCTGCCCCTCAGAAAGCCATGTATTGATGTTCAGGTAGACTTTGTCCTAAGAAGCTCCCTTGCATGGTGATTTGTGGCACTGGCTCAGGCAGGGATTGGATACCACCACACCATAGGTAGGTTCTGCCGTCCCCAGCCCATTTCTCCTCAGCAGTGTGGGCTGAAATGAGTCTTATTCTGCAGAAACCATTTTGAGGATCAGACATCCTTGGTTAGGAGCTTGGCACCATGCTCAGGGTGTTACCTTTTTCATTAAATAGATATGTCTTGATGACTTGGAATTCTGGGCGTGAGATCCAGGCCACTTCTAAGGACTGGGTATTTGGCTTGGTCTCTTCATTCTTGACTTTTTTTTACATTCTTTGGCTTTTTGTTCTCCTGTGAAAACTGGAGAGAGTAGGAAGGACCCACTTCCCTGGGGATTACATGTGTTGGTGGATGTGGAATGCCGACATGTAGGGGAGAATGACTGTAAATGAAAAGTGTACAGGCTCTGGAGTCTCTGGGAATGGCTGTGAGTGAAGGGTCAGGATTATAACCCACAGCACATTCTTGCTTTTCCTCACACCCTTCCTTTCCCCGGCCTTTACGACTAGTTGAGGTAGGAAAGACCCCCTTTCTTTCCAGTTCTGACTTCACCATTTTGCCCTACTCAGTGCAGATCTGAGATAAGAAAGTTCTAGAATTTCAGAGGATGCTTCATTTTCCTTGTTTTTGTAATGAGACCTTTCACATGGCCAAGGTGAATTGGATTGCCTGTTTGTTCTCCGTGCAAGTGCCCTGCAGAACCTTCTCCTTGAACTCCGAGCCCCCCATACCCTCTCAAACACATGCAATGTGCTCTCTTGGCTGGAGGCTGCAATCCAGAACTATTAGCCTTTTCCTCCTCCAGCCTCCCCCTCTATTTCATCAGCTTCATCCTGGGGTGGATAATGTTTCCCTAACTGCCTAATTGGGAGAATTTAGCTGGAAAATTGCCACGGCGTTCTTTTAAAGGGTGCCAGGCGCCGGAGGCCGCCAGCTGTAATGTCAGTGGGTAATCCTGGCTTTACTGCTGTGGAGCCAGGGAGAAGCATCAGCCCCTGTCTCCTCCTCCGGTGCTCTGGGCAGACCTTGGCTCTGGAAAGACACCAGAGCAGCATTGAGGTGGCCAAGGAAGATGCATATAATTCGATCTTTCTCCTCTAGTTTTTGTCCCTCTCCCTAGCCTGTATCACTGGGGTGTGCAGTGAAGCAATGGAGAGACAACCCAGGACATCTCTGTGGTGTAGCCATTAACTGCACACACTCGAGCAAACTGAGTTTAGGTTGAGGCTGGGATACTTAGGGACAGATTTACTTGCCAATGAACATTCATCCGTATAAGGGACAGTATACTCTTTACAAGTGTCAGCTTTCAGGGCAGACTTCAAGTTTAGGTCCACATCTAACTTCTTAGGCTTCATCATCTGTAAGACAAAATGGAAACACTAGCACCAACCTCTGGACCACATTGTAGGCTATTGAGCTAGCTGCTACTGCTGTTAGCATGAGGTGGCCAGGATCTCTCTGTAGAGTGCCCACCCACTTGAAGAAGAGCATAGACACTTGGGTGGGGCCAGCTTGCCTGGCTGAGTCTAGGCAGGGCTGTACCCTAGTCCTATCTCTTTTTACATTTATGTTCTAGAATGCCATTATTTGGTGCTAGCCTAAGAAGGCAAGGAAGGGTAGTTTAGCTGGGGCTAAACTTCGTCTTAGGATGAAGAAGGGTCTCTCCTCAGTCTAAAACACCATGAAGTCTTCCTTACCACTGTAGATGAGGCATATGGAGTCCTCCCCAGGCCTCAGATGCTGGCGATTGTGTTAACTCAGTTGTTACTCAACATGACAGAAGGAAGCAGGTATGTATTATGGATGGGAGGGATCACATGGAATACTCAGAAGGAGAGTTAAAGAGAGTCCAACAGCCTTTGTTTTACCATGCGTACAGCAGGCCAACTCAGGGATAAATGGATAGCCAAAATGAGGCAGAGAGATGTAATACACTATTCTTCGTCCTTAAGACAGAAGGAAATGCTGACAAATGTGGCAGTATATGCCACCCACAGAAGCACAAATACTTTATGATTCCAGTTATGTGAGCTACCTAGAGGAAAAACTTCACAAGGCCAGAATGTGAAATGGAATGGTAGTTAACAGAGGTTAGGGGCAGGGGCAGGGAATGAGGAAATATTGCTTAAAACTCACACGGTTTCAATCTTGTCAGATGAAACATGTCCTAGAGATGGATATTAGTGGGATTGCAGATGTACTTAATGCCGTTGAGCTGAATGCTTAAGGATAGTTCAAGTGGTCAATTTTCATATTGTAAGTCATTGTAAATAATGTTTAAAGAAGGGGATATATACAAAGATCCAAGTGGGTTATAGGTGTAGATATGTATGTGTGATGGTTGAGCCATAATGGAGGAGAAACTACAGGAAGTTCCACCCACCACCAGTTGACCAGAGAGCTCATTTAGTATAGTGTGTGTGTGTGTGTGTGTGTGTGTGTGTGTGTGTGTGTGTGTGTGTAGTATATAGTAGCCCAACACTTCCAAACCCAGCTCAGCAGGGAAGAGGAAATGAATGGTCCTCCCTCTTGGTTTCTTCCGTCCTATCTGTGACTCCCAGTGGTTATGAACGGCTGCAAGCCAGAGGTCACAGGAAGCCAGATAAGTCAACCTCTTTAGGACTCTGGAAAGGCCAAAGGATGAAGGTGGATTTAGATGATGAGAAAATATCTGTATGATTACTGTCAAACCCCCCCCCCCCGCAACTTATGGATTGGGAAACTAGGGGAAAATAGCATACAGCAATATACCTGGGGTCACAATCATCCAGTTGGTCTAGAGCAGTGGATCTCAACCTTCCTAGTGCTGTGACCCTTTAATACAGTTACTCATGTTGTAGTGGCCCCCCAACCATAAATTTATTTTGTTGCTACTTCACAATTATAATTTGTTATAAACGGCACAACAAGCTGCTGCTATAAATCATAACATAAATATCTGATACACAAGATATCTGATATGTGACCCCTGTGAAAGAACCATTTGACCCCCCCCAAGGGGATCTTGAACAACAAGTTGAGAACCACTTGTCCAGAGGGAAGGAGACACAGAAATGTAACAAAGGTCCAGGACATGTGGACATTGGGTGTTCTCTTTTCTGTGGTGACAGAGAACTTCACTAAATAACTTGACCAAGGTCATGCAGCTGACAGACAAGAAGGCCCAGGATTTCAGACTCCAACCCTGAGCTCTTTCCACGACTGTGTGACCTTCAGGCTGAAAAGTCCCTCCCTGTCACCACCATTATCAGCAGCATCAGGAGGCCGGCACTGAGGAAGTGTTTTGTGCTGTGTGTTTAGACAAAGGGAGCCACTATGCACAGATCCACTCTGTCTCCCCGCCCCTAAGCCTTAAGCCTGGGGCACACACACACACACACACACACACACACACACACACACACACATATGCTGGCCCTCTATTTCCCACTAGTCACAACAAATGCCGGGATTTAAAAAGACATCTGAAATCTTCTAGCAAAGCTCCCAGTGCCTGGACCAGAAGACACTGGTAATGCAGCGGGCTCGTTACTCAGCATCCACTCGGCGCTGCCATTAATAACTAGAAAGAGGCGGCTGTTTCCCCTGGATCTCAAACCATCTCCCTTCCCAGCATGCACTTTTGCTTCCTACATCTAGGCTCCAAAAGCTGTGGTCCTCAGCCAAACCCAACCTGCTGCTGCTGCTGCTGCTGCTGCTGCTGCTCTGGTAACTAGGGTTTCAAAACCACATGGTCGGTCACCCATTTGCGTTTTTCTTGTCTTTGTTGGCTTTCACAAAGGGCCATAAACTCTGTGGCATTTAAAAAAACAAAACAAAACAAAAAACAAGCACTAGAAATGTATTGCCTCATAGTTCTGGACTAAAGAGTTGCAAAATCAAGATCTGGAAAGGGGTGAATTCTGAGAGCCACTAAGAGCAGGTGTTGTGAGCATCTCTTGTAAACCTTGCAGGAGTTGCTGCATACTTCAGCCTTCCTGCAGCTCTGCAACAGCAACACACACACACATGCACACACGCAAACACGCACTGCTCCATAGAAGTATGATGGCCACCTACCATAGACTTGGAAAGCAAATGCCTGGGGGTGCTAACGACTCTGTTCGCCATACAGATCTGCCTGCGGTGTTTAGAATAAGACCTTTAAGAAGTTCTAGGTTTAGACAAAGGCCATCAATGTGGAACCTGGTGATTGAGTCATGGTGGCGTTATAAGGACAAAGACGTGTAGATATAGACACCTACACTCTCTGTCATGGGATACTTATGCACTTACTGCAGGAGGACTGCCAACAAGAATTACAAAAGGAGGCCTCTAGAATTCCAGTCTCTAGAACTGTAAGTCTGGACATGCCCTGCCTTCCCTAACCTACCTACCTTTCTTTCTTTTCTTTCTTTCTTTCTTTCTTTCTTTCTTTCTTTCTTTCTTTCTTTCTTTCTTTCTTTCTTTCTTTCTTCCTTCCTTCCTTCCTTCCTTTCTTCCTTTCTTTCTTTTTCCCTTTTTCAGTTTTTTGAGACAGGGTTTCTCTGTGTAGCTCTGGCTGTCCTGGAACTCACTTTGTAGACCAGGCTGGCCTCAAACTCAGAAATCCACCTGCCTCTGCCTCCCAAGTGCTAGTACTAAAGGCGTGCGCTACCACGTCCGGCTTCTAACCTTTCTTTTATAAAGTTAATCGGCCTCTCATATTTTGTTACAGGATTGAAAATAGACGGGTACTCTATGCATCTCAGAGAACTTGGGGTTTCAAATGTACAGTTGAAGATACCATTTTTCAGTCTTACAATAATTGTGAATTATTGTAATTAATTAATTAATTACAAACTAATCTATCTTGTCTTTTGCCCTTCTTTTCCATCTGTCGCATCCCCAACCTGGCATCTTCCATAGCCTGAAGAAATGACTTGGGAAAACCCCTCTGGACCCCATACCGGTAGGAGTAGGCTTCCTGTTGGCCCTTGGGGCATGCTGTGCCTATTCTGTGCATGAGTCCACCAAGGCTCTTTTGTCATATGTTATGGTTCCCACATCCTGATGTCATAGCTGAGACTTGAACGCAGGCTGCCTGACCCTGAAGGCTCTTGTCTTCCACCATAGCCTTTCATCTATGAGTACAACTGTCTTGCCGTCTGCCTAGAGAACTAATTCCACAAAGGTCCACTGCACAGTTACTGGGTACCCCCACTTTATGGTAACAGAGCATAACTGCAGTGTGGTGGGAGAGAGAGGGGGTAAACCTGAAGGGTGAATGGGATGTGGCAGTGGAAGAGCCCAGAGCTGCCTTTGAGCCGGCCAGTGAGGACAGGGAAGGTTCTCAGAAGCAGAAACACATGAGCTGAGAGGAAGAGGAAAAGGAAGCCAGCTAAGACCACACTGGGAGGCAGTTGGCACAGGAATCCAGGCAGAGGACACAATGTGAGCCAAGGCCTGAAGTAGGAGAGTTGGTTGGAATTAAAATCTCATTGGCGGGAGAGAGGAGAGCCAGGTGGTTATTTTTCCTGCATCTGTAGCCAGACTCAAACAGAGAAGATGGCTCTAATCCCATTGTATTCCCAGGCTTCTGTGATCCAAGACTGGAGGGCTGCGTCTGTCATTCTGTGGAGTCCTACAGTGGCCTCCTTCCTGGGGCTGCCACCCCGTAGGAGAGGTTATCACCAGACAGAAATCTAAGCGGTCGCTTCACCATCCTCAAGGCCCACAGCTTAGAAGAAGAATAGTTCTCTCTAGGGTTTCATAAACGTCAAGCCCATGTCTCCATCTACTTGGAATGAAAGACCTGGGTTCTCGCACTAAGGAACAGACAGATGGGCCCAGCCACAGCTCTTAAGAATTTCAGTGAAGCCGAGAAGCACATAGAGGTGAGGAAAACGTGGGGGGGAAGCTGAATTTTCTGTTCTGTCCTCTTCCAACACTCCTAGGTTCTAGGTTCCAGAGTGCAATTGTCCCTTAGACAACAGGGGCGGGGAGAGACAGGCTGTAAAGACTGTGCTCTTCCAGTAGATATCAGAATCCATGTACTTTCCAGCCTTTTGTATAGAATGGCACACCATTTGCCTTTAACCAATCATTCCTCTCATATCTCCTAAATCATCTCTAGGCTATGTGTAAAATATAACATTACATAACTAGTCACCATGTAGCGCCATTGTTTAGGGAAATCGTGACCAAAAGAAAAGGGCCTTTGAGTGGAGATGCAATTGTTTTCTGAATGTTTTTCAATTCAAGGTTAGTTGGCGCTGTGGATGCTGAGCCGGTGGATATACAGGGCTGGCTGTGCAGGCTTGGGCTGATGGGGAAATGAACCGCATGGTTGATCTGTGAAGAAGAGAAAAGAGACAGACAGGCTCCTCATCTTTCCTGCCAGCCGTAAGGGACAGGGTCCAGCCATATGGACAGCCAAGAGGGAGCAGGGACTGCGGCGCTTGCTCAGCACTAATTAGGAGCAAACCAGGGCCTGGCTGGAGTGTCTGCAAGGACCTCAGCAGGGACCATTTCCTGCACAGGGCAGGCAGCCCTGGATTAGGGGGTGACAGGTGCTGCCTCCTCTGACACTTTTGGCAACATCCTAGCCACCCCTATGGCTTGTCCCTAGATGCAGGTGACCTTGGAATTGTGGAGAGTCTAGAGGAAACCATCTTCCTGGCGCGGATGGCATCTCAGTGAGGCTGTTCTGACGTGCCCTGGAAGGCAAGCCAATGTTTACCGTTAGTGATTACCGTGAGGCCTGGGACATGGCATGCCTTCGAATACTGTGAGGAGGCGAGGTGCCTTTGGAGTGTGGACAGTAGCATTAGGAATGGGGTTGAGGAGGAGATGGCAAAGATTCAGGGTCTCTTGATGACTACATTCAACATTGGCGGGTTTGTTTAGGCTTTTGGTTATTGTTTTGTGTGTTTGATTTTGTGATTTTTGTTTGTTTAGAGGATTGATTGTGTATGTTGAGCCAATAATTTTGAGACCAGAGTGACTGTCCACTTGGCTTCCTCTAGATGACCCAGCTTGCACTGAAGGTGATGAAGAAGCTGCTGTCAGAAAGAAATCTCCACAGAACAGCCTCTCTCTTTTCCCCTTTCATGCCTGCAGCACAGACCTCAGCATTGTCTCTCATAGTCTTGTAGACATCCCTGCACCCACGTGCTCGGCCATCTGTCCCCCAAACTGTGGCTTCTACATTCTAACACAAATAGGAAACTGCCAACCACGATCCCTGAATCTTGGTCTTCCTGCTTCTTTTTGCTCTGGCGCTTGCTGGTTTATATACTAACGATCCCAGGAAGAGTCTTTATAAATAAATAAAAACTATTATCATGAAATAGGCAAGGCAGACCAACTTTATAAAGAGAAGAGGTTTATTCAGCTCACATGTATAGGAATGTGTGTGTGTGTGTGTTTAAAGGATCTGACAAAGGCCCTGGCATATCACTTCATAGAGGATAATAATGGCGGGGAAGAGGTCACACATCATGAAATGAGTAGCCAGGGACCGAGGTCTTGCATTCCCTATTAAGGGCATACTCTAAGTGACTTTAGGTCACTCTCCCTGCTCCAATCTCAGGGATTTTTGTCAATTCCTGTATCGCCATGCTGGAGACCAAGCTTGCGTGTGCTTTGTGGGGTCCCTCTTACCCTCTTAGAGTGTAACTGGGTCATAGTACTCCAAAAGGCATCTTCAATGCTGAGAGTAGTGGTATTTCGTGGAAAGTGTGTCTTCCACCTAGTGAAGCATGTCCCTTCTGCTTGTCATTGCTGGAAACTATCCTTTTCATAGAAATCGTCCAGGGAGTTGGACCCCAACTAGTTCCATGGTTTAAAAAGAGAAAAGAGCGGCCCTCTTAATCAGTGTGAGCATGTACATATATGTGCATTAGAACCATTAATGGCTCGTCGGAGAGAGGTTAAATTTATGTGCAGTTTAACCAAATGATGCGTCTCTGGGGGAGAGAAAGGGGGGAAGCCGTCTCCCACTCCCATTAAACAGTATTTGTGACTCATGGAAAAGAAAAGAAAAGAAACCCTGAACTCCACTAGCGTGAGAAAACAAAGGGGAAATCGGAATTGCAGATCTGCCAGAAACCTGCCATTCACAGAGCCCACAAATCATAGGAAAACAAAGAGAAATGGAAAGATTTGGTATTAAAAACCCATTCTCCCCTGAACCTGTGCCAGCACCCATAAAACAATTACATACAATCATACCCCGTGCTTCTCCAAGACACTAATTCTTCTCTTGACAGTCAAATGTTGTGCTTGTTTCTTTCAAAATGTTGTACCCCATAAAGAAGGGCACATGATGAGAAGGGCGGACCCAGAACACTGGGCAGGCCAGCTTTGCCTCTCAACACGGGAATCTCTGTAGGTTTCTTCCTGTGGACTTTCGGGTTTCTTTTGAGCTGCTGGTTTTTGACTGAGCTATGACAACCTTGTCTGCCTTCCAGATGGATCTTGTTGTCACCAAGAAACCAGACAGGGGAGGCAGGGTCAGTCTGCCAAGTAGACCCCTCCAAACTAAGGGAAAAGCTCTCTGGAACTCCCTACCAGAGGAAGATGCTAACGATGGAAGCCCAGCCCAAAGTGGGATGAATGCATCCAGTCAGCTCCTGGGAAAACCGATCCTCCAATCCATTTGTGGATCAGACGTTCATCAAATGGATGCATCGGACTCAATGGCTCTTTGATTTAGTACTAAATAAGACCCCTATGTGAAGTTGGCTGTTGGGTTTAAAGCCCTTGCATTTTGACAGGTGAAGCCCTCATCAGAGTTACCCTATGCTGAGATGTCAGGGAAAATATACAAGAGGAAATTGGAAAATATGATTGAGCCTGAGTGTGAGCTTCCTCTCCCGAGGGGTTCTCCAAGGTTCACTTGTTTCCTACTGCCGATCCTCGGGATGCTTTCCCTCCTTGGGGGTTGTATGTAGAGGCTCACACAAGGCAGGTAGTTATATATATATGTATACTGGCTCCCTGTGGGCACAGCTTCATGGGTGCACCTTGTTCAGATCCAGTGGAAGGGTTCTTCGTAACAGGGCTGGAGCCCAGAGTTGGAGAGGCAAGAAGAAAAATAGGCGAATTAAGTGAGAAGCATGTTACAGGCCAATTTAATCAGGGCTAATATATCAAGCCTGGTATTGTTTTTGGAACTGGATTGCAGAGTAACAGGATCCCTGACAAGTTGTGGCCAGCCCCAGTAATGGATGTCTCCAGGGTTCACAGACCTGTCTGGAGGAAACTGCAGCACAGAACACAGCAAGTGGCAGGTCCACTCTGGTGGCAGGGTCAGGCACAGGGCCAGCCGGGGTTCATTCTGTTCTTAGTCTCACTGCCTCTGCCATTGGATGCCACAGTTCCAGAGGCTTGTGGCTGGTCTCCCATAGCCTGGATGGGAGTGGAATGTTTTTGGAAGATCTCTGTACCTCAGGCCATAAACAGTTGCAGCCTGGCCTTGGAAGATGGTGCAAACCCTCACATCTTGCCCTGTAGTCATGGCCTACAGAGGCCCCAGACTTAGAGACATAGAGTCCCTCTATTTTGATAACATGAAGGAACTCCCTAGAGCAAGAAAGGGCCTCGCCTAAGGAAATGAATCTACTGACTACTTGCTTTTGAAACTCACCATGAAGAATCAGCTTTCCCCCAACCATACTGGATTGTATGTCCTCAGAGTGATTTTCCCCCCAGGCCACAATTCCAGAGTATAGGAAGTAGAATGTGACAGTCATTGTGCCTCACACTTGTGCCCTGGCTCTGTCCTGTAGATGACACCATCAGGGACTCAGTAGGGATGTTGGTGTGACATCTTGAGCTGTTCTGAGTTCCCTTCTGTGGAGTCCGCCATAGGTCTTATTGCTCCTTGACACCCTGTCCACAGCTCTTTTCTTACATGGTGACAACATTTCCTCTATTCCTTAGGGGAAAGCACTGCATTTAAGCATCTGTGGGACTCAGGGTGAGTCCAAGTCACCAATATTAAGTTGACATTTGTCAAAACAAACATAACTCACCAGGTGGTGGCGGTACATGCCTTTAATCTCAGCATTCAGGAGGCAGAGGCAGGCAGATCTCTGTGAGTTGGAGCCCAGCCTGTTCTACAGAGTGAGTTCCAGGGTAGCCAAGGCTATTCGGAGAAACCCTGTCTCAAAAAACAAGACCAACTAACTAAACAAACAACCAACCAACCAACCAAAAAACAACTCAAGACCAGTTAGCCAAAAGAGGCATTTGGAGAAGCAGCAGCTAGCCTTTTTCACCAGCAGTCACTACTGGCAAATGGAGTTTACTGTGTTAGCTTGTTATTAACCCATAACTATGGGAATCCTGTTGAGTCGGACTCTCCTCACACTCTCAGGAGCAATGGAGGAACTTGGGACGGGTCGCAGGACCATGGAAGATAGACTGACTGATAGCGTTACTGGCTTGAGGATGGATGCTAGAGTAGATGGTTGGGATGCAGGCTGCAGCTGCTGGGTCTGGTATGCTCTGCCCATCCTTCTACCTTCAGGGTCAGACAGGATGGCTGCATGGGAGGGACTCCTCACACCATTCCCTCTGTTGGGCCTCCTGTTGTTCTGCCTAGTGAGAATGTGAACTGATACCCTTGACTCCTCTCTTGATAGGATTCCCTTGCCTGCTTTATTTGCAAAGCTTATTACTGTCACTGGTTGCCTTGTGTCCAAAAGAACCCAGAGCCAAGTATACTACATTCTCTATCTGATGAACATATGAAGAAAAATTCATCTAATGTCTTGGGGTGTTTCTGTTTCTATTACTGAATAGCACAGACTGGTAGTTTATAAAGAACAGAAGTTACTTAGTTCTTGCACAGAGCTGGCATCTGGGGAGGGTTTCTTGCTCCATCACAACATAGCTAGGGTATCACTGTGTGGGACACAGGTTGAGAAACCACTGGCCTAGAGGCTACACAATTGTTTTTCTTCCTTGGCTCTCCTTGTGTTGGACTAGATTGGTGCTACTGTTCTGTTGGTGCTGACAAACATAACCTGTTCTGAGATTTCTAGGTTGTCAGTGTTTGTGTGGCCAAGGGAAACTTAGTGGCGGTGAATCCAAGCAGGTGACAAGGTAAAGGTTAATAATTTCTGACATTCGCTCATCAGAGTACATGGCTCCTTCTCAGGCTGAGCAGGTAGACCCAGCCCGTCTTTACCGTTTGGCAGATGTCCACCTTCCCTTGGTGACTCACTTTCCATGTCATCTCAGCCTTGTGGCACCTCTTCCCTTCCTTTGTCCTTTGGCAGGGCCACTTCATAGTCACTGCCCTCTCTGTTACCTATAGACCTCCCTCAGCACACAGTGTACACACTAAAATGGGATCCAGCATTCCCCAGTTGGCCTCTGCTGTGGTTAGGCATAGGGTATGAAGTCAGACTGCCTGGGTTTCAACCCAGCTTCCCCATAAAGAGTTGCATGACCATGGAGAGGCTCAGTTGTCCCACCTGTCAAACACAGCCACAAATTATTTCCAGTTCAAAGGTTATGATGTGGATGACAAGCCAAAGCCAGAGAGTATTGAGCACATCAGAGAGCACAGAGTAGGCGCTCAAACATTAGTTACTCTGTATGCATCTGCAGGGTCTGTCTGATCAATGCATGTAGAGGAAGTTAGAGACGTGGTTCTCAATGTGTGGGTTGCAGCCCCTTTGGGGGTCAAATGTTTCTTTCATAGATATTCTGTATATCAGATATTTGCATTGTGATTCATAACAATAGTAAAATGGCAGTTATAAAGAAGCAATGAAAATAATTTTATGGTTGGGGGTCACCATGACAGGAGGAACTGTATTAAAGGGCTGTGGCACTAGGCAGGTTGAAAAGCCATTGGTCAGAGGGGAAAGAGAGGAAGCATGAGCTGATTGAACACAGCAAAGAAGAACGTCTGCACGGCTGATGAACAGAACAGGTCGTGCAAACACGGATCTCAGAACAGGCCCCAGAAGTACCTTAAGTATTTTGCTTGTAGCTTGGTTTTACAAGGTCTTGTTTTGAGGTTGGGGGTGTCTGTTCCTGTGAAGGACCTCTTTTCTGAAAATATAAGCAGGGATTTGAGAGGTGTGTCCACATCGAGGGTATAATTTCCTTTGATAGTTGTTCATCCAGAAATAAGGTATGGGTGAGCAGATGAATATAGAAAGGCAGAGGACCAGAGGAGGGAGGTGGGGAGGGCTTGGAAAGCCCCTTCCCCACCCCCCCAGGCCCTTTTCTGAAAGCCGAGCAACAGTGGTGGGTTTATGAAACGGGTTGCAGGCCTCCAAGAGCAGTCTGAGTCTCCGTGCTGCTGCAGGACAGGTATCTGCCATCTGACCTTGGGGCACACTGTTCTACATCCCGTCTGCCCAGGTGTGTGACCCTCCTACCCCCTGGAATGCGGCCCACCAGAGATACAATCAGCAGAATTCCTCTGGCTCCCCCAAGAAATGCCCCTTTGGGAGAAAAAAGTCTAAACAAGCTGGAAAAAATGTGAACGGGTCCCTGCTTCTGCCTGAACAATTGTCCCGTTCTTGTGACCATGCACAATAAGGAGGGCGAGCCATCAGATAACACATTTGCCAGAAGCCGACCGTGGGGCACATCTGAGGTGGGCCTGTCAGCATCCTCAGCTCCGCTGCTTGGGCTTCTGTCTCTCTGTCTTGTGCTACGTCACATCGAGTAGACTGTACACAGCGCCTCTCTCTTCTCCAACTGTCAGAGTTGAAAATATGTAGCCAGGATCACACGGTGTGGGGAACAGGTAGAGAACTGGTTGCTGAAAGGGAATCGTTTGTACACATCGGGATTTATTCACCTTATGGTTCGATGTTGTGAAGACATCTCTGCTAAGTCTGGTCTCAGAAATAAAATCCTGCCTCTGCTAGGAGAAAAATACTTTGTGCATCTATTAGGAGAAGATTCACACCTGATTTTGTGCACCGTGTGGGCGGGCGTCCACACACATTTGAGGTTTGGGCAGAGGGTAACCCTGTTTAAAAAGACGAGGTGCTTTCTACCCAGAAAGACACTTAGCCATTTGGCTCTATGGACGTTTTTCCTACATGAATCTGTGGCTGAATAATGACCCAAAGCGTGCATGGGTCCACGGATGGGGAGGGAACTCTCCAAAGCAAACAAAGCCAACCCCGGCCCTGGCACTGCCCGCTGGAAGCCACTTTCCTTTTGCTGGGCTCACTCCTCTGAAGGGGTCTCTCAAATGAGGGGGAAACACCTGTCAAGTATATTTTTCTTTTAAGAAAAAATAAATTTAGGAGCGTTTTGAATGGCTCTGGCTCGGGCCTCACAGGGTCCTGCTTATATTTTGTAAGCTCTCTGGCCTTGGCTGCCCCCCCTCCCCCGGCTTTTCAGCTGCCACGAAGCAGGGTGGAAAACATCCTTGATCCTCTAAGTTGTGACTCGGGGACGGGGACGGGGTGCGGTGGGGGGGGGGCTGTTTGGACCAAGCAAAGCACAGCTGAAGAATTATATCTGGGGAAGACTAAGGAGCTTCAGAGCAAGCTATAATGTGCCATTGTCAACCCGACAGCCACCCCAATACCAACTGTCCCACTACTACTTGAAATAATTTTCATTCCCTCAAAGCAAAGGTTAATGTGTGCCAATAAATTAAAAAAAATAATAATACATATACATTTCGCAGTAGAATTGTTCTTGTTTCTTTCTTGTCGTCCTTCCTTTCTTTCTTCCCCTCCTTTTCTTCTGTCTACCCATATACTAGTCCTCCATCCATCCATCCATCCATCCATCACTTTATTCTTTGATGGATGAACTGTTTACACTTTAATAGCTCATCTCAAAGGGCCTGACCAAGGGAGGGACAAAAGTGAAGACACAGAGGACGTTAGGAGTCAGTTCCTTGGCCTGATACACGGGACACAGGCACATGCTTTAGGGAGAGAAGCTAAGTAGTAGTGTTTCAACATTGGTTTCAGGTGCCAAGCCATAGCAGCCCCATGGAAGTGATCTCAGTTCTGTCAACACTGTAGCCGGGCATGCTGTCGGGGAGATAGTCCACCGGAACCTTCAGATTTGTGGGGCATGAATGATAGACTAACTCTGTCTGACCTGTCTACATGCTGACTCATCCTCCTTCACAGTTGTACAGCACTGTGGAGTAGTGGAAAAACAAACAAACAAACAAACAAAAACAAAACAAAACAAAACAAAAACCAGGGACTTGGAGTCCTATTTTCCCAATATAAATTGCAGCTCTTCCTAGGAGCAGCTAAAGAAATACTTAAAGTAGACATGAAAGAAATGCTGGTTCTGCCACTAAGTTAATGAAGAGACTAATTGTAGTAATGGTATAGATGTGCGTGAAGCAGTGGGCATGGCAAAGCTCTGAAATATTCACAATCATTCCTTCTATGGCATGACGCTTAGAGATATCCCTGAAGCAACCAATGATATGCTGCTTCGAAAGCAGGACACCAAGAGACAGCACATTGTGGTTTTGAAATAAAGGTCTAGTAAATAAAGGTATGTCAGGTTATAGCCACGCCCATCCATTTGCATATCTGGGCTGCTTTCCAGCCATTGGGCTCCATCTGAGTAGCCATGACAGAGCTTCCACCTGCTGGTCTGCAAAGTTTAGAAAGTTTACTGTCAGCACTTTACGGGAAAGCATTCCCCATTCCCTGATGTAAACAATCAGAAAACAGAATAACATGTAACATACGCCAGAGAAAGACCCTGCACGAGGAGGCATGCATAGGATGTTTATTACATCTTTATTTGCCTCTCAAGTAGCTAGAGACGATCTAAATAAGAAGAGGAAAGCTGTGGCAGTGGCAAAGAATGCATTCTGTCTACAGGGAGTAATGAAGAAAAATCTCCAGTAGAGATTATTGTGGGGGGGGGGGGGCGGGGAGCAGGGATGCTCCCATTTGTGTATGACATGTGAAACATACCGTATATCTCCTACCATGTTCCGATTTGTGTAAGTCACGTGAAACATGCCATATATCTCCTACTAGGTCATGTGTAAATATACTGATGCAGAGAAAGGATTCAGGGAAAAAACCATACTCAAAACATAGATAACTGTGCTTGTCCTGAGGGAGAGGAGGTCAGAGGATTTTTGCGGTAAACTCCAGGCCTATCTGAACTGTATTTACAGCATGTGTTAGAACCAGGAAAATGCATTTGTGTGTATTGTTTCCTCAAAATTGATTACAAAAACATTGTAAATAACACATAGGAGACCTGGACAGACAACTGAAGGATGGACATGGTTCTCCCAGTTGGGACGAGGGAGGAAGGAACACGATTTAAGTAAAGCAGTGAGGGCTAGAAAGACAGTGGTGTCCCAGCACAAGGAAGGCATGGACTGTTGTAGTCGCAGTGTGAAGACAGTGCGGGTAGGCAAGTCATGATCCTGGCAGGAAGTCATTTATCACAGTGGAAGGAGCTGGGAGGAATTAGTGTTGCACATGATATCACAAGGGGCCAGGTCTAAGAGAGGCAGCAGGTGGGGAGGTCACAGTCTCCTGGACTAGAAGAAGCAGTCTATCTGCATGGTCAGACTGGTGTGGGGGAATTGCTCTTATTCTCTGCAGTTTCTTTGCCCTTTAATGTTTTAATTTCTTCCTACAGTGCCCAGACAAAAGGGTTACCAGGAAGCATGGGCCTCTCACGGATTCCCAAAGCAGTCAGATTTAGTTTGGGATTTGGTGTCTAGCATTGAGGGACATGCCATGCGTGCTTTCAAAATCCCTCTCGCTGCATGTAAGAGTGCCGGTCAGATGTGGTCTGTGGCAATATTAGTCCGCACTCCTATTTTTAACAATAGGAAATAAATTGGAAGGAAAATGTACTTCCTGGTAGGATTAGCAGTTATACAATACAAACAAAGAAGTGGAGTGCTGTTTGAGATGAGTGGGCTCTAGGTGTGAACACTCAGCCAAAACAGGAAGGGGGGGATGGTGGTAAACGCCAGCCTGAGCTACCAAGTAAGTGCCAGGCCAGCTCGCCTATACCCTGTCGAAAATGCAGAGAGGGACAGGCCTGGAAGTTTAGACAATCCCAGCTACTGCAGAGGCTCAAGTAGGGAGATGGGGAGTTCAAGGACCACCTGGACCATACAATGAGTTCAAGGCCAGCCTAAGCTACTTGGCAAAGCTGCAGCCTCCAAAGTGCCTAGCATAAAATGCACGGGTGCATAGAGGCCTAGCATAAAATGCACGGGTGCATAGAGGCCCGTGGTCAAATGTACGCCTAGGGCACACAAGGTCCGAGGTCAGTCCCTGTGTTACAAAGAAAAGTTGGAAGCCGGGCGTGGTGGCGCACGCCTTTAATCCCAGCACTCGGGAGGCAGAGGCAGGCGGATTTCTGAGTTCGAGGCCAGCCTGGTCTACAAAGTGAGTTCCAGGACAGCCAGGACTACACAGAGAAACCCTGTCTCGAAAAAACAAAACAACAACAACAAAAAAAACAAAGTAAAGCTGGAAGCTGCAGAGAGTAATTTTCCCGTCTTCACCTGTCCTTTGCCAGTGTTACTTCTGCTCCTCCCTAGGGTGATCCCTGTGGCTTAAATGTCAGGATTAAGTCATTGTACCTGTGGGTCCAGGGGTCTGTTGGCAAACCGTGGCCATGTCCACTAGGCAGTACAGTTTAGACTTTGCAGGACATGTGGTCTCTGTCCTCACTCAAATTCCTCTGTGGGTAATGAGTCCAGTCAACATGGCACAGGTGGCCCTTTGTATCTAAGACCCACATTTACTGATTTAATACAAATCCAAAAGAGCAGGATTTAAGTTTGCCATGTGCCAAACTCTGTGTACAGCCACGTGCATCAAGTGACATGTGGGCCTGCCCTGTTACATCACAGACCCTCAGTCTCTCCAGGGATCCTGATCTGAGCCTTGACCCCTCTGTCTATCATGTATGGTATAGTTAGACGTGCAGTACCTATATACCGAGTCAACACAAACTTTCTTGCTGTTATTCCCTATGCAATATAGCACAACTGTTTACATAGCATTTAAATTGTGTTAGTTATCACAACAGAGATGATTTAAAGTGAATGACAAGCTGTGTGGGGGTTATGTGGTATGTATGCCATTTTATGAAAGGACTCAAGCCCCCTTGCCTTTCAGTATCTCTGGGAGTCCTTTATGTAAATTAGCAGACACGGTTCCTTTCTGAGAAAACAGTGCCAGGCTGGACTTAGTCATAGGTTTGAAAACCTCTGCCCTAAAAGCAAAGATTCTGCCTACCCAGCTGGGTCAAGTCTGTTGCCTCCAGATCTGCATAGTGTTTGAGGTGGTGGAACGAGTGGTTAGGACAAGTGCTTTGAAAAACAGTTCGGGTCTGGATTTTGGCACAAAGCCAATCCCTCTTACCTCACACAAGCGATTCAATGTCATGAGCCTCTGTGCTGCCTGGCACTGCTTTCTAATACCCAGGCTGGTGTGTCTAAGAGTTGAGTCTAGGTCATGTGACTATTTCCTAGCTGCAAGGGAGGCTGGAAAAGTGCCCATCTAGTTTTTAATGTTTTAACAAATTATTTTAAATCTCTCTCTCTCTCTCTCTCTCTCTCTCTCTCTCTCTGTGTGTGTGTGTGTGTGTGTGTGTGTGTGTGTGTGTGTGTGTGTGTAGGTATGTACATAGGTAGGTAGCATATACCCGTGACCACAGGAATCAGAGGCATTAGATTCTTCTGAAGCCAAAATGAGCTGCCTGACATGGCTGTTGGGGACCAAACTTGAGTGTCCTGTTAAGATCCTTCCTGGTCCCATTTTGGATTATTTAGTGGCTTTTCTCTGGCACTAAATAAACATGATGAAAATGGGACAGGCCAGGACAGAGCAGGGCAGGGCAGGACAGGGCAGGATGGTCTATTTGGCCTATCCTACAGATGACGCCATTCCTCGTGACTGGTTCCCCTGGCCTTAACAACTGCTGCAACTCCCTGAGGTTACCAGCCCCACCCACTGTGGAGTCACATTTCTGGATCATTCATTGAACTCTCTGGAAAGTGTTACCAACCTGGGCTGTCAGCTCAGGCACTGTGCCTTCCAGTAGGCCCTCAGTCTGTCCCACACCATCTGTGTGCAGCTTTTAAATTCAGCCTGCGTACTGAGTGATAACTAATTATCAGGCCCACCCAGCCTTGCCTTAGGCATGGCCCACGCCTGCTCTGCCCTGTGGAGAAGAAAACTGGGCCAGGCATAGTGCTGAGGGAGCCACAGCCCCCATCCAGCCCAATCTCCTTGTCACTTCCCTATGGTCTCCCTGGAAACTAATCCCATCCCTCTTGACCAGGCTGCCTGCTTCTGTGATTGTCAAGGTAGCTTATCCCTTCCTTAATTAACTGCTCAGGAAAATGCTGTAAGACACTGAGCTGTTTAGCTTCCAGCTTGTTAACGCAGGGGACTATGGAAGAACTTTGACCTGGCTGGCCCACTGCTTCGTGAGTTGTGTGACTCAAGAGAAGCCAGATGGAAGAACCCTTTTGTTTTCTGGGGCTTACCATTATGTCTAAAGGTCACAGGCTAAATGGAAGGGAAGAGTGGGACCAGCAATGCTGTTGGGAGGCAGAGCAGAGGACATGTGTCCTTTGCCAAGCCTTGGCTAAAAGACTGGTTTATAGAGGAGAGATGAGCAGGATTAAGCTGATGGCTGAAAACATGATAATTTGTTTGCATTTGTAGAGAGATTTTATACTTTATGTGCTCATGTCAGCATATGTGTGCACTCGAGTGGATATCTGCACAAAGGCTAGTACAGGACATCAGATTCCCCCGGAGCAGGATTTACAGACCTGTGCGAGCTGACTGAAGGGGTGACGAGGCCCAAACTCTGGTCCTCTGCAAGAGCAATAAGCATTCTTAACTGCCGAGCCCTTTCCTCAGCCTTTTATTTGGACAACATCTGAAATAAGAAATAAACTCTTTGCCAATAGGTCTGCTGAGAGATGAGGAATCGTTTCTCCCAGATGTAGTCCCTCCCTCAAGGAGGTCAGCGGTGGGACACACAAGGTAGCACTGTGGTTTGCCTCAGCTTTAAGGGACAGTGGGCCTCTAGGGGGTCACAGTGGAGGGTGCCATTTACTTCTTGTGCAAATCTGTAGCTATCCCTGTGGAGTCTCTAGGAGAGAATTTGTTCCTCACTTCTTTCAGGGTCTGGGCCCGTGAGCATCACCTCATGGTCTGTGGCTACGTCGATTCAGTCTGTCTTGTTCTTGCTTCAAAACACCTTTTGTATGTGTGCCTCCTCTCTAATGATCACACACAGAACAGCACTCAGCATCCGTCTAGAAATGCAGGGAGAAGCAGCTCCTCTTGAACAGTTAAGCCAGCAGTTCTCAAACTATGGGTCAAGACCCCACACACACACACACAAACACATACCAGATATCCTGAATATCAGGTATTTACATTATGATTCATAACAGTAGCAAAATTACAGTTGTGAGGTAGCAACGAAAATAGTTGTATGGCTAGATGTCACCTGAACATGGGGATGTGTATTCAAGGATAACAGTCTTAGGAAAGAAGAGAACCACTGCCTGTGGTAATCACATCTTTTATGAGCTAAGGTAAATAACATTTACTCTTTGGTCAAGTAAGGCCATATTCAGAGGTTCTGAGGATTAGGGGTTACAGGTAGCTTTAGGCACCATTTTCTACCTGTAAAGATCTCAAGTTCAACTGAAAGTGCAGATAGAGAAAGCTTCCTGGAGGAACTGCCGGCTTGCTGCCTCTTAGCTTACCTTCCAGCCCATTGTCTGATCCTTCACTGTTCCTCTATGTGTAGGCAACCCACCACCCAAGCGAATACAGGGCATCAAGCCATGAAAATGCACTTTTAGATGGCCAGTCCTGACAGTATCACCTTTGAGGTAATTTGAGAGTTCAGGCAGGAGGTCTCTGCTCAGGCCTTTAGCAGACAGCATGTGCAGGATTTCTGATGTCGGATGGAGCTCTCAAGGACATGCAGAGTCAGGGTGAGTGGACACTGGTACCCAGAGAGAAGGAAGGGTTCACCAGCATGGGCAGACAGTGAAGGGGGAGATGCTGCACGGGGCTTGGAGGTGGGGAAACAGTTAGAGAGAGCAGTAGGGAATATAACATGTCCTCAGCATACCTTACCTGGACCACAGGAGAGCAGTAATAAAGACCCACACTCACTCTTGCCAACCTGCTGTGGGAAGAAGTCTGCAAAGCTCCTCAGGAAATAAAGGAGCACACCATACACAGAGACCATATGAGAACACTAGGAAAAAAAATTTCTGGAAGTTTCTAGAAATTTCTAACCCATGGGGATTTTTCATCACTCTTCCTTCCAGAAGGACCTTGAACCCAGAGGTGACCAGCAAGGAGAAAGATGGAGAAGACACAGCCTGTGTGTGTGAGGAGTGGCAGCAGGCATCTTTAGCCCTTATGACTGAGCCAAAGTACAAGGTTGACTGAGCCACAACCTAGACAGACAGACAGACAGACAGACAGACAGACAGACAGACGTGTTCCAAATGCTGAGCCTGTGGATTCCCTCAGCATCTCGGAGGAAGGGCGCCATGTCTGTGTCCTCAGAATGCCCTGGAGATGCTGGGGCATGGACAGGAGGAGCAGGCAGGGCACACAGTCTGGATTCTTTGAAAGAAGTCCTGGTTGTTTGTGTGATTATCACCCCTCCCCCTGCTGCATCCCTCTGACAGGTCTTGCCCACTCTTGAGTGAGCCAGAAAATCCCAGTTCGGAAGTGCTGTTGCCATGGGAAGGGGTTTTGCGCTGTGATTTCTTTGTCTTTATCTTTTGGTCTTATTATCACTTCTGTTATATTTCTAAAAATAACTTCTTCTAAGAATAAATTTGGACAGGGGGGTTAGAGAGCATCACAACCTTTCCCCAGTAGCCTGAAGGGTCCTAGGCAGAAGGTCTCACATTGTATCTCCCTAAAACCCTGCTGTGCCCCATTCAGCTGGCAAAGATGGATGAGCACAAGTGGGCAGGCTTGTCTTACCTTTCATGGCATCCCCAGCACCTCACAAACTGGTCCCTGCCTTCTCCAACCAACGCAACTGTGCTTCCTGTGTGCCCCAAGGACACAGTCATTAGTGTTGTCCTCTAAGGGTTCCCTTGACTACTGACCTCGAAACCCCCACCTTTTAGCAAGGGAAGCCCTGGCCTATAGTATTCTAGACAGAACAGGGAGAAGAAACACAGAGAACAAGGACAGAGGGGTGGAATGTCAAAGTAGAACTCAACATGCTGGCCTAGGGAAATGTCTGTTGTCTCCCATTCTACTTGACTGTCACGGGTTATAATCTTCCGTGTAAATAATCTTCTGAAAATCAGAAAGCATAAAAGAAACTAGAAAAAAATTGACTCATGATGTCATCAATCACTATCCATATTTTGTTCCATATTCAGTTACTAGCCGTAATTAATTATGTCACAAACACCTCTTTTGTTTTCTGTCTTTTCTTTTCATTATAACCAGGATCATGGTGACATGCTACTTTAAATGTTCGGAAAATAGTGTGTTTGATCTCATAGTATTCCCCAGGGTGACTATGGTTTACCTACCATTCCTTCCTACTGGCCTGGCAGGTACAGCCTGAATGTTATCAAGCCATCCCGGATGCACAGACTCCCAGAGCAGGTAACATGACAGACCACAGGTTCTTTCCCTGCACCCCTCGCAGGTGGTATAGCTCTAGAAACCAGTGGCAGGTATTAGAGATTTCGCTCAGGAAGTGGGGGAAACTCTCGCAACCAAGCCTCAAACTCTAAGGACTTGTCAGTAAGCAGGTCAACCCCCCCTAGAGCTTCCGGTCAGATTTGTGGCACAATCGTCATCTCTTTGGCTCTTACTTATCCCTCCCCTAGCCAATCCACTTAGAGACTGTTTCTCAAACTCTATGGGAAAGGGGCCATGCATTTTAGTTTAGTTTTTGAAAAAGACAAAATAACATGCTCAGAGGACGTGGGATGTCAGACTTGTACATATTTCTTCAATTTCCCAGCTGTTGACTCTCACTACTGGCTGAGATCAGCTCATTCCGATCTCAGTTCTGGTCCACAGACGGCATTCTGAGTGTGCCGACCTACAGAGCTTCCCTGGCACTGAAGAGTCTATGCCTGTGGAATCTTCTCCATCACACCATCCACTGACCAAAGACTCCTCTGATTCCAAGCACTCCTCAAGAGTCAGCTAATGGTGATAAAATAAGCACTTTGTGGTGGCTTGAATATGCTTGACTGAGGGAGTGGCACTCTTAGGAGGTGTGGCCTTGTAGGAGTAAGTACGCTTTAAGACCCTCATCCTAGCTGACTAGAAGCCAGTTTTCTAGCAGCCTTCAGTTGACGATGTAGAACTCTCAGCTCCTCCTGCATCATGCCTGACTGGATGCTGCCATGCTCCTGCCTTGATGATAATGGACTGAACCTCTGGACCTGTAAGCCAGCCCCCATTAAATGTTGTCCTTATAAGAGTTGCTTTGGACATGGTGGCTGTTCACAGGAGTAAAACCCTAACTAAGACAATCTTTGTCCTTATCTCTGATCAGAATGGGCACCCAGAAGGCCAATTAAGAATAAAGGACTTGAGTGGCAAGCCTTTAATCCCAGCGCTTAGGAGGCAGAAGCAGGTGGATCTCTGAGTTCTAGGCCATCCTGGTCTACAGAGCAAGATCCAGGACAGTCAGGGCTATGCAGAGAAACTTGATCTTGAAAAATCAAGAAGGAGAGGAGGAGGAGGAAGAAAAGGAAGAGGAAGAAGAGGAGGAGGAGGAAGAGGAGGAGGAAGGACTTGGTTATTCTTCAGGCCCTTGATACCAGTAAGCAAACCCCTTTCAGACCGTTGGTGCCAGTTTTGATTGCACCAACAGGCACTGGAAGGTCTGGCTTTATTGGACCCCTGTTAACACTGACATCTATTTAATGATTTTTTTTTTAAGGAGAACACTTTGTAGTCCTGGTACTTTATTTCTTTTTGCACATTAGGCCATTAATTATTATGGAATGGGCTCCAGCAGCTCCAGCTCTTTTCCGTTAGTCCTCACAAAGTGTGCTTCTCTGAGTGGCGCAAGATGGCACCTCAGCTGAACCCAGGGGCCCTTCTCTTTGGCTTCCTTTTTCTTCTGATCATTCTCCTTCACCCGCTTCAGGAAGCTGCCTCTGCTCTTTGAGCGCTTGATGTGCTCAATCTGCACATTGATCCTCTTGGCCAGAAGTTTGCCCTTAACTTGCTTGTTTACAATGCTGCCCATGGCATGCTGGGTGACACTGTAGACTCTTCCGGTTTTGCCGTGGTAACACTTATGGGGCATTACTTTCTGAACAGTGCCCATTCCCTTGCTGTCGACAATATCACTCTTCTTGTAGATTCGCATGTATGTGGCCAAAGGAACAACGCCATGTTTCCTAAAAGGCCTAGAGATCATATACCAGGGGCCTCTCCTCTTTCCCGTTGTGTTTGTCATCACGTTGGTGAGTTACTGGAAAATGGCTGCCGAGGCCGAAAAAGCTAATGATTTTTTTTTATTCCATCCTTGTTCTATGGATGTAAAAAAGAAATAGCATCTCAGTGTCTTTTTCATTCGCACTTCTGGTCAGGCTGAGTACATGTCATGTGATCATTTTGAGAATGGATTTTCAGGCTCAGAGGGAAGACCTAGAAGGAAGTCTCTTACTGGGGCTACATTCCAGAGCCCCTACTCTCAAGGCCCTGGAGCCTGGGAGGAGTCTGCTGATGAGTGTTAGAGTCTTTCCATAGAGCCGTTCAAGAAGCCAGCAGATGTTAAGACCCCATGACTGCCCTTCCAGGTCCTGTGCATATATGGAGGCCAGAAGAAGGTGTCAAATCCCTCTCAGCTGGAGTCACCAGCTTTGCAGGGTACCTTACTTGTTATGTGGGTTCTAGGGTGGGACCCCTAGTCCTCATGATTATGGAGCAAGTAACTCTTAATCATCAAGCCATCTTTCCCGACCCTGGTTTTGTTTCTGTCTGTTTGTTTAGTTGTTGTTTATTAAACAAGGTTTTATTCCTTAGCCCAGGCTGGCCTTGAACTTGTGGCAATCCCCCTGCCTCTGCCTCTTAAATGCTGGTATTACAAGCTGACCTGCCTCACCCAGCTTCTTACATGTTTCCTTTGTAGCAAAATAAGGGGCTTGGCCAGTGAATCATCTAAGTTTTTGTTCTGTGGCCTTAACCATTATGGGGTGGGGGCGGGGCAGGGATAAACATTGATTGTAGCAGAGCGTCTGCCTTCAGAAGCTGTGGCTGGCAATGTACCTGCTGTGGGAGGGAATCCAACCTCTGAGGATGCTTTGGGCTTCTTCTGGAAGTAAAGTCTTGAGAGCTTTCAGATGTGGTGGGGCTGAGGCAGCTGGAGGGCAAAGGCCTGAGAGCAAATTTGGAGAGAGAGCGAGGGCACCATGAAGCTGCCCAGGACACCCATGCCATTTCTGCAGATTGTTTGACCCTTATCTTTATCCAGCTGAATTTTTACAGAAGGGACTTTCTGCAGACCGTCACTGCCCCAAAATCCAAGGAGAAGTTGGCCCCCCAANGGTGGGGCTGAGGCAGCTGGAGGGCAAAGGCCTGAGAGCAAATTTGGAGAGAGAGCGAGGGCACCATGAAGCTGCCCAGGACACCCATGCCATTTCTGCAGATTGTTTGACCCTTATCTTTATCCAGCTGAATTTTTACAGAAGGGACTTTCTGCAGACCGTCACTGCCCCAAAATCCAAGGAGAAGTTGGCCCCCCAATTGGTACTGGATAGATACTCGCCTAGTCCTCTGGGGCTCCTTTAAGGGTGCCACTAGCTTAATGGAGTGGGTGGCAGTAATGGGTTGGATGCCAGGGAGTTTCAGAGTCACAGTAGTAACCGTATCTCTGTATCATTAGATTTCACTTAGGCTTACACAGCCATTCATGAGACCGGATTGGTGGAGTTGTAGATCTGAGCAATGAAAAGACCTTTACACTCTGCAGATTACCTCTCAGTGGTGCAAGACCAGAGAAAGGAGAGAGAGAGAGAAAAACAAAACAAAACAAAACAAAAAACCGTTTGCCCTGATTATTGTTGTTACTTGAAGTGGTGATTTCAGATGGGATTAATTGACCATTGCAAAGGCTTCTCACCACTAGGTGAGAAGATGTTAAAGACCAAGCCTTAGGGGGTGCAGACAACCTCAAAGGCAGTGAGCTTGCTCCACAGAGATGGTGTGTGTGTGTGTGTGTGTGTGTGTGTGTGTGTGTGTGTGTGTACACGTGCATGCGTGCCCAGGTGACCTGCCCCAGCTCCAAGTGACAGCTGGTGTTTCCCCAAGGTCCCAGGAAGCCTGGGTAGAAGTAGAAGTAAAGAAATCAAAGAACTGGGCTCTCAGGAGAGAGAACGGGGCTCTCAGGAGAACAGGGCCCGTGGATGGCAGTCTGAGAGAGTGGGTCTCTGAAGCCAGGAGAAATCCGATCTCTGTTGAGTTTGGAAACAGATCACAGCAGCCCAGAGTTGCAGGCTAGAGGTTAGCTGCTTCTGCTAGGCTCTCCAGTAACACAAGTAGGTGCAGCTGGGCAGGGGCAACTGAGAGAACTGGACTCCTCCAATCAACAGGGATCCTTTGTAAATACTAAAAAAATGGGGCCTTTCCACCCAGGGGAGGCCAACTTAGCTAGCTTTCATTCCAGTGCTTTACCCTCAAGAGGCCAGACTCGATGCCCTGGGCCCTGAGACAGAGGGCAGCCCTGCTCAGTCCAGAGCAACTTGATCATGCACGGATGGAGGCCCAGTGATAGATACAGCTTCTGCTAATTTTGCAGAAGGTGTGTGTGTGTGTGTGTGTGTGTGTGTGTGTGTGTGTGTGTGTGTAATTTCCCATTTTAAAATAGAAGCTCAGACCCAAGTTTTTGTTTCCCATGAATTCCACTGGAGTCAAAGGCATGAGTGAGCAAAGGCTGTGGGTTTGTAGACTCCGACACTGGAACATAAAAGAGTCTCCCTTCACCTCCCCACACTTGAACAAGGGATGGAGGGACCCAGGGCTCTTTTCTTTGCTTACATTCCCGTGAGTCCATTTCTGAGTGTTGAATCTGGAAGATGTTCAGATTAGCCAGCTGATCTCCTGAAGTAAGGAAGAACTAGCCATGGAGGGTGACTCTATACCAGGCAGGTATTTTAAATGACCAATCTTGAGGTTTCCCTATGTCATTGCCCACCAGACTGGAAGATTCTGGGTCAGTCGGCCCCTGGGTGTCACCACTGGGGAAAAGGAGGATAGGTTGCAATAGACTGTGGCAATTCAAATCCTGGGACTGTTATCCAGAGAGCATCTGTCCGGAGGCTTGTGGTAGCTGCAGCCTCAGACCGTGTTTGGGCTTCCCTGCTGAGCCTGAATTGAGTGCATATAGAAGGCTCATTAAACTCTGAACTGACAAACACACATCCTGCAGAGGGGCCCTTTGAAGAGTAGGAGATCACAGGGACGATTTCCTGTTTGCCAGTTTGCTGCCCTCAGATCTCACCATTTCTGCTCCTGTTAACTTTTACTAAAGCTCCTTGATGGTACTCAGCACCCAGCACCTTTTGCTACAAGTGCTAAGCCTATGCAGGTGGCATTTCCTCCCTCTCAGCTACCTCACTGTGCAGGTGTGTGGTGGGGAGGGACATGGTAAGTTGTAAAGCTTTGGGGGTGGGGTGGGGTCCCAGCTAGCCCAGAATCTTTCCCTTCAGCTCGGTTCTATTGAGAATAGAGAGCTGTCCTTCCCGCTACTGTATACGTGCTGCGTATGTGTCAAAGTTGGCAAGAATATTTGTCTGGCAAATGCAGATACGCCTAGAGCTGGTTCTCCTTGTCCTTGGCCTCTCCGTATCCATCAGCCATCTATGGGTTGCAGATATTGAGGAGGAGAACTGTGTCTGTACTGAGCGTGTTAGTGTTTTTCCTGTCATCATTCCCTAAGCATGCAGCATACAATTGTTACTTATGGTGTATTAGCTATCATGAGTCACCTAGAGATCTCTTACAGTCTGCAGGAAGATGTCAGTGGGTTTCAAACATTGTACTGTTTCACAGAGGGAAAGTGAGTATCCTAGAACCAGTCACCCATGCATATCAAGGAAAGACTGTAATTAGATGTGGAATAAACCTTTTTGGTTGGTTTGGAACCTGTGATTGTCCTGTCCCTCAAATCGGGTGTCTGGTTGTGTCTCAGATAGCCCTGAAGGTCAGAACTTCTCATCAGCAATTGAGGAAGCCCAAGCTCCCATTTTGGATGTTCTGTCAAGCCTTTAACACAATCAATATGTCTGATTCTCTGGTCCTTTTCTTTGCTTTGGAGCAGTAAGAACAACTGCTAAATTCAAATTGTGCCTTTGCCCTGTGATGGGTTATGGGTATGGTTTCACTACTAAGAGAGCTACTCACCTAGAGTTCCTGATGTAAGGTATTGTTGTAGTGAAAACCACTACCACATCTCTGTCACTATTACACGATTATTTCATGGTTTTCAGATTCAATACTGGACCAGTCTCTGACACGGAGGAGTTACTGTGATTCTCTTGGTCGTGACAGTCATTTTTTCCTCTATCCTGTTGGCAGGATAGGCCAGAATGGGACCAAGTACACGAATGCTTTGTAGGCATTTGCCCTCGTTAGAGTGATGGGTTTGCTGTTCTTCAGTGAACTGACTCGGTACTCTTTGAGAAATACGTGAGGCTTGCAGTGTTAAAGAACTGGTTTCTGTGGGACAGAGATAGCTCAGGAGGAAAAGAGTACTTGCTGGCTGGAGCCTGACTCAGAACCCATGTGGGCTCAAAACACCTGTAACTCCAGCTCAGCAGGACACAGTGCCCTCTTGTGGCCTTTGTGAACACACACACACACACACACACACACACTAAAATGAATCTTCAAAAATTCGGCCACTTCAACATCTTTTTTAATTGGATGCTTAGCAGAAACAAAGGACAAAGGAAAACAGGAGAGCTAGAAAACATGAAGGTTGAACACTGACCACAGAAAACATTAGTTTGTTTTGCTGTCATGGCAACAAGTTCTGGTACCACAGTGAAGGACACTTACTGTGTTGTGTAGCACACATTCCTTTGCCTCTCCCAGCTTTGTTTTGCTCATCTACAGAATGGATGCTGCTTGTGTGAAGTGAGTAATGGGTATCTGTTTCCTGTGCAGTCCTGTCAGGGCTCACACCTTGCGCCAATGTTGGCTTGGTGGTGGGGTTAATCTGAGAAAATCCCTCAGCTTCTCTGAGCTCTATTTAATTTTCTCAAGTGGACTGATAATGTTTCCTTGTCATTATGAAGAATAAGACAGTGCAGGACTGAGAGAAAAAGACTATGGCCTGTCCCCAAATGAAAGCCCGCTACCCTGAGGCACTCTGAACTGCTTTGAACATAGGTCTACCCAGAGCCATGTTAGTTAGCATCGTGCTTGCAGCAGCCCAGGCTGCTTGCCTGCTGGTGAGTGTGGTGAACAGATCATTTAAAGACTTGTGCTTTTCAAGAGTGTCAGGTCCCTCTCCTCCAGGATGATCCACATGTATAACTGACGCCAAGCTCCCAGGTGCTCCAACACATGTCACCAAAACCCCAGGGCAAGGCCCAGGTTAGCCATGGTGGAAGATATATGACATACATGAGGACCCTAGCTGATGCTTCCTCACAGCTCCCCAGGGCATGGCAGGTACGCTGAGTTATGAAAGTGGAAGTCCCTGTCAGTCACACTGGCCCAGCCAGGAGAAGAGACCCAGCAAAAGCCCCTGCCTTCACTGTCTGAAGCCCCGATCCTTCCCCTCCCACGTACCCACAGGCCCTCCTGTACTCTGCCCTATAAAAGAGAAAAACATAACACCCTTCTATGAAGACCCCAGAGCCAGAAGCAGCAAGTCTCAGAAATTTCCTTTGTATAACTGGCTTGTCCCTTTATAACTACAGAGTCTCTCTCTTTTTTTTTTTTTTTTGGTTTTTCGAGACAGGGTTTCTCTGTGTAGCCCCGGCTGACCTGGAACTCACTTTGTAGACCAGGCTGGCCTTGAACTCAGAGTCTCCTGTTCCCCTTGTACTCCCAGGCCATACACAAGGCCCCCAGACAGGAGAAAGGGGAGCAAGGGTGGGATGGGGCTTCAGCAGCCCCAGAGCTGTCTGCATCTGTTCCCGCCATAAACCCCAGGTTGGGGGCTATCTCACTAGTGCTTTCTGGGTAGCTGGCTTTTTCTGGTCTTTTCTTCTCGCCCCACCCCCTTAAATCCATGAAATCTGATGAATGGCTGTTCAGAGTGCCCCCCCCCCCCCCACAGTTGCTCCCTAGAGTGAGTTAACATGTTTGCACATCACGCTTGGACCTGAACATACCAGGAAAACCCTACAGCACGGAGGCACCTCCTCCAGGTACCTCTTTCCCAGGTAGACCCATTCCCCTCTGCAGGGCTGCTGCCTGGTGAATCGCATCTCCCTTGATGCACTATTTTGTTACAGGTTAAATGCTAGGCATGTCAAAGGGCACAGTACAGTGATTGGCATATGTACACTCAGTCACCTGGCTGGACAAAGACTCACTGGTTCCTTAGCCAGGCCCTCCTTGGGGCTCTTTGACCTTGGTCTCTGCTTGGCTAGATTCAGTTTCCTCAAGAATCCTAATGAGTGTAACTAATAGATACCTGGGAGCCTGCAACTTGATGTCTTTGTTTCTTCTTAGCAATTTTCCATCCAGTGAGCCCCACCCCTACATCCACATTCCTTCTCCATGTCCATAAAGCTCCACCTGTTATATGTGGTTGGTGCCATAGAGGTATAGGGATAGTCATAGTCCTCCTCCTCCCTCCTCCCCTTCTCTCTCTCTCCCTCCTTCATTCTCCCTTCTCCCCTCCACCTCCTCTTCTTCTTTCTCTTCCTAGTCTTTCTCTCTTCATTTTCTTCCTCTCTTTCTCTTTCGGGATCTTATTTCTGCCTCTACCAGTGTGGCCTGGGCAGCTGGAGTCTTCCTTTTTAACTGAATAAATTGAAATTGTTGTCTGCCTGGAGACGTCAGGATGGAAGGGAATGCCTTCTTTGTTGAGCTCAAGGCTGTTAAATCTGAAAACCAAACAAACAGGCAAAAATTAAAAAGAGAGAGAGAAGGAGGAGGAGGGGAGGAGGAGGAGAAGGGGAAGGAGGAGGAGGAGAAGGGGGAGGAGGAGGAGGAGAAGGGGGAGGAGGAGGAGGAGAAGAAGGAGGAGGAGGAGAAGAAGAAGAAGAAGGAGAAGGAGAAGAAGAAGAAGAAGAAGAAGAAGAAGAAGAAGAAGAAGAAGAAGAAGAAGAAGAAGAAGAAGAAGAAGAAGAAGAGAGGAAAGGGGGCAGGTGTGGAAAATTCAGGGTCCCTGTTTCTCTCTAGTTTACACAGCTATCCAGGCAAACACAGCTGAACACCTTGGGATCCAAGCAGCCTTTGCTTCCCTAAGGGGGAGAAAGGGGGGAGTCTTAGACCTGGTTGCATTGGGACACAGCAGGATGGGGGGTCCTTTTTGGTTTTCTGTCTGTCTGTCTGTCTGTCTGTCTGTCTGTCTGTCTGTCTGTCTGTCTTGATGTGTTGTTTTTGTTTAAGAAGCTAAATGGGAAACTCCATTTATTTGTTATCCCCCACCCCCAAATTTCATGCTATTGGAAAGCTGGATCTGGAGTCAGAAGGTGTTGAGGGTGTGATATCAAAGAGGCTCTTTGACTCCATGAAGCCTCACCTTCTTTCTCTTAGGCTTGGCCAGGAATTTTTCTCTGCCTGCCCCCTTTTTCCTATTAGGTTAAAGTATATAGATCCTGAAATTTTCTTCTCCATATATACATACCGAATACAAAAAAAAAATAAAGAAAGAAAGAAAAGAAAAGAAATAAAAACCTTTTAGCAAGCTAGAAAGAGGCATGGAGAATGGAAGAAGAAGAAACCATTGGAAAAGAGAAACAAAGAAACGAAGACAGTGTGGCTGAGTTGTATGCTGTAACAAAGCACTCAAGAGCAAGGGCTTTATAAAGAACAGACTTATTCTCTGATAGGTCCAGATGCTCTGAAGTCAGAAATCAAGATGGTGAATGGTGTCTGGTGATGGCTTCTCCACTGCATTATCACATGGTAGAAGGAGGAAGGGTAGAGAGAGTAGACTCCCATGAACTCTTTTATACCAGCACTAAACACTTTCGTGAAGGTTGAGGCCTTGTGTGTCCCAACCACCTCCTGAAGCTTTCAATTCCTTTAAAAATATACATTTCATTCTTAGTACTTTATTTAGGGGTGTGTGTGTGTGTGTGTGTGTGTGTGTGTGTGTGTGTGTGTGTTGGACATCTATACGTTCCTGCAGAGGCATTAGATTCCCAAGAGCTGGAGTCATAGGTGGCTGTGAGCCCCTTAGTTTAGGGACTGGGAACCAAACTCAAATTCTCTGCAAGAGCAGTAAGTGCCCTTAGCTGCTGAGCCATCCCTCGAACTCCCAGGTCTCAGCTCTCACTGTCATCGTATGTCAATTAAACTTCAACATGAACTGGGAAGAGAGCAGATTTTCAAACCACAGTGCATTGGAGGAACACAGCCAGGAGCAACAGGAGGATGATATTTTCCTTGCGTCAAAGCTTGCAGAAGTCATGTTCTGACTAATAATTATGGAATGCTTGTTACATGCTAGCTCTGGTTAATCATCATAGCTGACAGAATAAATTTTGATCTCTTGTAAATCTAAAGAAAAATTCCTTAATGCTGCTGGCTTTGATAAGACTCCTGGTAAACCACTGGGGAAGTGCAAGGCATCTTCTTTCCCATGGCCCCTCAGTATCACAAACCAGCCCAGCTCGAATGCTAGCAGCATCTATTGAATGAAGCCTCCTAGGGCTCTTCTCTGGAGAAGTCCTGCAAGGAGAGGACATGGTCTTAGTTTTCTTAAGGGATGCTAACGTCTCCCAAGGCCAGTTTTTAGAGAAACTGGGAATTCCCGTCTTGACCCCTTTCTAAGATACAGGCTCCCACCCTTCTCTTGGGATTTGGGATTTGTTGTATTAAAGCCAATGGAGACAGACACCATAGATCTAAATATTAGTTGAGAGCCAGTCTATCTCTGTGAGTGCAGCTGGAGAAAGCACTAGCTGAAGTGAGAGAGAAAGAGAGAGAGAGAGAGAGACAGAGACAGAGACAGAGACAGAGACAGAGAGACAGAGAGAGAGAGAACAAACCAAGCTCTTCAAAGCTTTACATCTTCCAGGACTACTGAAGTTAAAGATGTCTGCAGTGCCATTCTGCATAAGAAGTGGACTCTTTCTGCTTCTGTCATAAAGAAACCAGGCTCAGTTATCACACCAGAGATTTTTTTAGCACAGAAATCCTTCACAAGGCCAGCTCTGGCCAAGCTGAAGTATGGATGAGGGCTTTCCAGATGCTGAGGTTTTAGAAAATAGTTTTATTTTTTTTTTGTCAAAATGTCTTCAGAATCACCAGATTCTAGGACAAAATTTTAGGACACACAGGCAAAGGATCACAGGAAGAGGTCTGGGCCAGCACTTATTCATGGTGCAGAAAGATGTGTTCTCTTCAGCATATTGTCATTGGTTCAAGAAAAAATGCTCAGAAATCCTGACGTCATCAGGCTGTTTCCATCCCCTCTGCATCAGAACCCCTCGTGTAATGAGCAAAGATGATACTGGTATCAGACCCGGCCACCACCCCAAGTGTCTGGTCCAAATGAGAACAGCGGGACCATCAATCACTCCCAGGTGGCCAGCGGCGACCCAACCATAAGCAGAGTCTCGGGTGATGGATTATGTTTATGTCTTGACTCTTTTCTCCGACAGTTGGCCTTCTGCAATGAGTTTCCTGAGTTATAAAACCACTCCAGATGTGGGAGCCACTCAACATCCAGGGCTCTCAGCCTAATTAATTCAGTCACAGGGCAGTGATTAAAGAGGTCGGTGGTGACATTTCCAGAAAGCACCTTCTGCCTTCCCAGCAGCCAGCTCATCGGAGGGCTTCAACTCTCAGTGATCCTGGCAGTAGGGATGGGGAGGAGTGGGCAAACCTATCCTTGTTCCCTGGTTCCAGATGTTGTACCAATGACAGACACAGCCCAGGCCGCAGTTTGGTCACCCTGGAACAATCTTTAACTGCATGTCAGAATATATTCCAACAGCATAGATGTTATCACCCCTGAACAACCTCAGGATTATGGCTTTCCTTTGCATCCCCTACTGAACCCTGCTTCATAGGAGACGGGGTCCCTCAGAAAGTTGCCTCTTGGAGCTTCTGCTTCTTTAAGCTCTAACATTAGTTTACCCATAGGACCTGGTTCACATGATGTGTTTGAGGAGTGAATGGGGTTTTGGTTAAATAACATTTAGGGTAGAGCCTGGGATGGAGAGGCGCTTGTTAACTCTGATGCCTTTATTAGTGTCATTTATACCCAAGGTCCATCTCTCAGAATTCCTTGTTAGAAGCCACAGAACCAGAGTATAGCTAAATTTAAGCAGAAAATACATATGTTTTAAAAACGATATCAAGTGTCTTAATATTGATTGCAGAGAAAGCAAGAAAATAGCAGGCATGTAGCAATCCCAGCTGTCTTTCAGTATCCATCATCACCCATGAGCCTTGCTCTGTGTGGGAAGCATTGTCCCCTCACGTAGCTCAGGAGGCCGGAGGGTGCTTGTCAGACTGCGACTTTGAGTGCTACTCTCTCTAGCCACCATTGCTCCAGACCTGCACCTTCCTGGAAGAGACAATTCTTCGAAATTCCTCCTTTGAGGTACACCCCATATTCCTGTATGCATGTAGAACTGCTCTGTGTGCTTGGCGGATGCTCGGCGATACATTACTGCCAGTATTGTGAGATTCTGGGAGGACACACATCAACCATTAACCAGGTTTCTATGACAGAAGGGGTTTTACCTCCCATCCAAGCCCAAAGAGGAGAGAGGCCCCCAAATATTGGACAGAAGAATAATGGTATCCACGAGAAATGATGACAGAGGAGAGAAGTGTTCCTATAGGAATAAGGGCACAGGCACGGTTGAACTTATTCATGGTGGTGATCATCATGTATGTAAGACTGGTCTGTGGTCAACCTGAAACTAGACTCTAGACACAGACTCTGGTGCTTTCTTCAATCTCGATATGTGGGTATCTTGGAGAGTTAAGAGATGGAGGTCTCCTATATCCCAAGAGGATCTAGATGGGAGGAGGCTGGGACCAGCGAGATAGCCCCCAAGGAGGAATAAGAAGAATTTAACCAAAGCAGAACAATGAGGTGGCAAGAATCAGGCCTGAGAGATAACTCATGATTGACATGCCCCGTGTGCTATGTAAGCACTCACCAGTAAATAGCAAATAGATGCCTTTCACCATCAGGTCAGCATCCAGGCCACACACATGGAGCTACTTGTGTGTTTGGGGTAGCCTGTGGAGGAGGGCAGCATCTCAACTGACGGACCTTCACGGGAACTCTTTGAACTCCTGCAGAAGGAACAGTAGCGAGATCTCTAGATCAGAGGAGAAAGCATTACAGACAGAAAAATGGATAAGCATCCCAGACACTCGGACAAGGATGGACAAGGAAAATGCCCAAGGGACTACTCCAGCCAGGGGCACAGCTGTGTGTGGATGGGTGATGTGGAGTAAATTTTATCATCTGTGGCTGGGCCCCTTCTGCTACCAGCTGACCTCTGCCATCTGGAGTCAAGAAACACTCCTGAACCTCTCCATGGGTGGTGATGTCAGGATCGTAAAACCTCTCTAAACAGGCAAGTTCTGTCACTTGCGTGGTGGTTCCATTTGATCCATCGGAGACTCCTTGCCTTGAATAATAAGTTATATCTTCATTTGTGCTCACCCTCTGGAGCAGTGGAGCTGAACTGAATGATGAGGCTGCTGGCTTTGGTGCGAGTCCTTGGTGCCTACGTCTTCCCGTCCCCACAGCCCTTCAGGGAAGGCCAATGTGGCTATTTATGAGCCTCACTCATTTGATAGATAAGGCATCTAGGCTTTGGGAAGCTTCTATGGCTTCTCCAAGATCACTGCACTGGAAAACTGATCTGAGTTCCTACTGCTCGGTCTAGTGGCACTGCAGTCACTGCCCCTTGGTGACTTCCCTGCCCACCCACCCGCCCCGCACACAAATGAGTGGGGAGTGGGTGTGAGGATTAAAGAAGAGGCTACATTGTTGCATGGCGTATTCTTTGCATAGAGCGGGCCACAAAGGGTTTTCAACAATGCCTCCCATTCTTTGCTGTTGAAGTCAGACGGTGTGGAGTCCCCATTAACGTGGGGGGCTTGATAGAGAGCACTCACCTGCAGACATTACTTCCTCCCCCCCTAAGTTCTGCAATGAGATTTTGGTCATTCTCATACATCTTCATAAAGGACCCTTTGGCTGTTGGGCACTCAAAACGAAGCTATTCTATTGTTGCTTTGGCCTAGCTTCGACCCACCTAACATCAAAGAGCGCTTCTATTGCCTCCTAGGGTCTCTGTGATACTCTGAGATCTCAGCACCTGTCTTCTCTCCCCTTTCCTCCTTTCACCATACTGACTCAGTACCTCTCTCTCCCCTGCCTGCCCCATTCCCACCCTCTCAACCTCACAGACAGTTGAGAAAGCAAGACTTGTGAGTCCTACTGTTAACTCGAGAATCCAAGGTCTATGTGAGAGGGCAGGCCAGGCCGACTTTCAATCCCCGTGGTTTTTCTAGATTCTAGGCTTACACAGGACAGTGACTTTTTGTCAAAGGGCCACTGAAGAAACCTCCCTTGGAGTAGAGGCTGGTGCTGTTAGGGAGAAATGCAGAGCACAGAGAATCCTAACCCTGTTCATTCATTAGAAGGCTGAGCCCAAGGGAGAAAACGACATTGGAAAAAAAACCCGTAGAGCATGAGAAAAACCCTCTTGTAATATGCTTTTTCTACTGTAGCCATTGATCATGCGGTGCGCCCTGGACACAGTAATCAGTGCTTTATGAGCTGTCTTTCCCTCGAAGGTTCTTTTTCCTCCTTCATTTTGCTCAAAATAAGAATTTAATTAAGCTCTGGGTTTTTCCTGCCACAACCTCTTAAAAGAGTAAAATGGTGTTAGAGGTTTGGGGTGGGGAGAAATGACTTCATCCGTGCTTCAGAGATGCTGTTCTGTATCGGTGACAGTGGCCCCTCTTACGGACAGAAGCTAACACAGAACCTCCTGGAAGACTCCATATAGTGAGCACTTTTGACAGTGATAAACCACACTGATCAGCAGTTAGCCACGTGCACATACCAGGTGGCCGTAAGACTCACCGTGTGTTTATTTCATAGCTAAGATCATACATGGGTCTCTTAGATATGTTTCCTATATGGTAGCGCCTCTTAGATGACATACTTTAAGGTGGGGAAACTGAGGTGTAAGGCCGTTTAAGCACCTTGCCCTGGGTAGGAAGGAAGGAAGTCAGAGTTTAAGTCTTCTGTCTCCAAATGCTTCATACCTAGTGCTGTGGCCTCTGCCTTTTCAAGATTGATGAATTGATGATGGCCAAAGCAACGTGGGAGTCTAAAAAGCTTTGAAGGTTAATTTGAAGGTTAGAGCTCCAAGCTCCTCTGTAGAGGGAAAAGTAGTAAGGGAGCCTAGGTAGACAGGCCTGTGGCATTCAGCCGAAGGGTTGGGGAACTCAGGTGATGAATCTGGCCTTTGCATCCTTAAATACCTTGGAAGGTCAGATTAGCACAGAAACCCTGATGCCGAAGGGAGAGCTCCGTCCTCCCACTTGGCAAACATTAGCTGGTTGAATACTTGCTGATGGAAATACCGATAGCACACTGACAAAAAGTTCAGACCTGTTCTGAAAGGTCATCTGAGCCGGCAAAGCGAGTAGTCCCAGCTTGCCAGTTTCTCCCTGGTGAGGGTTTTAGCTGAGGCCTCCAGCTTGAGTCCTCTCTCAGCATATGGTCCAGTCACAGATGGCTTGAGACGGTAGAAAGGGCTGTGCAGTGGTCAAATCTTCCCTTTCACTGGGCCTAGGACTGCAGCTAGATGTCTACCCTGCAGCCAGAGAAAGGAGAGTTAACACATTATGTGGATTCCCCTAGAGTGCAGTATGAATCCCGGTACTTCCTGAGCATACCCCTTGAGTACTCAAACACCTCTCATTCTGGCTGGATCCCGTCCATTCACCCATTCTCTTAGAACCCTAGAATCAACTTCAAACCTCCATTTTCCCCAATATGTAATGAGATTCCCCTGACTTGTCAGTAAAATCATCTTTGATTTCCCCTTGGTTTCTGGTCCGCCGTTGAGTCCCTTGGTCTTATCACATAATTCCTGGCCTTTCCCAACCTTTGTATCTAGCAAACTTCAGAGAACAGCATTTCTCAAATCTCCTTCTGCTCTGGGCCTGACCCCCGCCTGTAGTCTTCCTCATGGGTCCCCACCACTTCAAATTCAGAAGGGTGCACACACACACACACACACACACACACACACACACACACACACACACGCTTCTGCGGTCTGTTCTAACTCCAGTTCTGGCTGATTTTTTTTTTTGTCATCCTGTGTACGTAGTCACTATACTTCAGTTTTTTTCCATATTCATTTTTCCTGATGTCTCTCTTCCTCTTCTCTACTTCTGCTTCTTCTCTGATACCAAACCTCTTGTTAATCTCAGGTAGTGTCTTGTAGCCTGATAGCTCTGTACAGTCTTCTTTACCAATAACAACATAACAGCACAGAAGACACGCTTGTTCACGGGCATCCAGCAGAAGTTAGCCACCTTCCAGGCTCCAGAGGCTCAGACACACGCTCCTTCGAGGATCACTCTGCACTCTGTCCAGGGCTGAGTTCCTGGACATCCTGGTTGTGGCTTTCTCTCTGCAGGACCAGTGCTCAACTTGGCACATCGTCATTGCTCCAGCCTAGACCAGATGGGGATTGACGACATCTGCAAGGTTGTTCCTCATCCCACTGGCTCTGAGCCATGGTGACTGGGAGCCTCCTAGCACAGCTATCTGGGGCCCTTCCATGGGCTATTCCTTATTCACACTGTCCACCACTGGTCATTCTCATTGTCACATGAAAGTATCTCATTCTACTATTAACAGATTGTTTGTAACTTCTTTTACTTATAAAAATGTATACCTGGGTTGTCGGGTTGTTTTGCTTTGTTTTGTTTTTTGGAAAATGGCAGGATATAAATGTTATTCTTAACTTTCATTTTCCTCTCTCTCCTTCTTCTTCCTTCTCTTGTCTCTCTTCTTGAAGCCTAGCAGGAGTTCCCTTAAAGCAGGATTTATTGTATTTTTACAACCGAAAAGGGAATACTGCTTACCAGCGTGACTAGTGGAAAATTTCCAAGCTGTACCGTTCAGTGGTTTCTATTACCTAATAGAGAGATAAATAAGCCACGGTTCTTCTTAAGGACTGGCTTTTAATTAGATTTTTAATGGATACTCTTTGACTTGCCCAAGCATAAGTACTGCTGTATTAGTTCATTATTGTGATTAAAAGCAGCCAATAATGATCATAGCTAAATAATTTTCCTCAAGTGTTCTTGCTCAGTATGATGCCCCAAGTGCTGGCAGCAGCTGGCCTGAGCATGCTCTCTTTCCTTGGTTGCACTTCAGAGCTGCTGGTGAGAGTCCAAGGCTGGGAAGCCCGCTGGTTCAGAAAGTGCAGACCCTCATCTCAACAGTGTGGTTGTATGGTGCTAATTAAAACACAGCCCACTTCCTTTTCTCTGAAGTCTGAGGTTCCTAGAAAACTTAGACCTATTGGAATATTTCCGGAAGCCTAGTTACATCACTGGTTGGGATGTAAGTTGGAAAAGCTCAAATACCTGGCTGCCTGTCGGTGAGCCTGCAGCCGGCTGGCAGGGAGACTCACAGCGGCACGGTTCGCTGGACTGAAGTAGAACTACTGTGACCTTCTTTCTGCCTCCTGAGATGTTTTTAGAGGATTTAGAGGTGATCAATTTCCCAGAAGCCCATTGCCCTTATGGGGTGATAATCTGCTTTTTCATTCTCATGTTCATATGCGTGTGTTTGTGATCTGTGTATGGCTGCACATAGGAGCGGAAAGCAGAAGTCAGTTTAAGGTGTCAGTTCTCACCTTGATTTGTTGAGACAGAGTCTCTCACTGGCCTGGGACTTGCTGACTAGACCGGGGTGTCTGGCTAGGCAGCCACAAGAATCCTCCTGTCCATGCTTCTCCAGTACTGGGATTACAAGTTATACACGGCTACATCTGGCTTTTTTAACAAGCACAGATGGGATGGAACTCTGGTCCTCACGCTTGCACATCATGCACTTTCTGGCTGCTTCCCCGGCTGCTGATTGGTTCCATTCTTTATCCTAGCTGCCTAGCTATCCTCTGTCTGTGTGGATACGCTGTGTTTCATGGACATTCTCATGCATGCTTGCTGAAAGGATAAAGAAGAGGATGTACATCTCTATGAAGATATGCCGCAAAGAAAGAATGCAGCATCTATAACTACTATTTGTGTTTACTCTGCTTATTTATTCTGCCTTTTTTAAGGCAAGGATTCTAATCTGTTATTCTCTTCACAAATGGCACGTTGTTGTCATAGCAATGTATCACGGGTGCTTTCCCACGCCATTAAATCATCTTCTACAAAATGCCTTTTGAGATCTGCCAAGGATGCCATTACATAAATGTAACCATAATTTATTAATTTATGTCTTTTGTTGAACATTTGGATGATGTTAAGGCTTATATTATTATTGGCAACTTATCAATTCATTAAAAAAAAAAGAACAAACCATAATTATTTCCTTGGGTGAACATTTTAGATACTTGTCAGAGGCTGCAGAGACTATCAGTAGTAGGCCCTGGCACATTGTCTTCTAAAGTGGCTGAGTATGTGAGCAGATAGACTATATAAGGAGTGGTTATTTCTACATGTGTTTTTTAGCATGCCGAACTATTATTTTTAAGTTTTTTTTTGTAGGTTTCAAGGCATAGAGAATGGTGGTTGTTAGTTGTTTTAATTTTGAATTTCTTATTTTGGAATCTGCCTCTTTCTGTACTTCACCCACCTTGGGATGCTAATTTTGGTATCATGTATCTTTTGAAGGATTCAGTTCTACTTCACCCAAAATCAAATCTTCCCCTGACTGTCTATATCACTTCATGCTAAAGGGAAGAGAAGATCAACTCTGGGTTCAGGGTTGAAGAATAAACCTTGAAGACTCTTCAAATGAATGCAGCCAAGTCTAGACAAAGCCACCCAGTAAATGTTATGGTGAACCTGGGTTTTATTTGCTTTACTATAGTTAGACCAGGTTTGTAGCTATGTGAGCTTTAGCTAGGCTGCTTTCCCTCTGTGAGCCTCTGTTTCCCCACCTGTCCCTGTCCAATGGATAAAGACACTTATCCAACACAAAGGCAGCAGACATTGAAAGATGCTGAGGTTATCACTAAGGCTACAGAAGTTAACAGGTACCATTCTCTGCTCAAACATGTCACTTTCTAACTGCCTTTCCTTTGGTGTAACTACTGAGTGTGTGTGTGTGTGTGTGTGTGTGTGTGTGTGTGTGTGTGTGTGTGTGTGTGTTCGCTGTATGTGTCTCTCAGATCTGTCTCATGTCTCAGCTTCCCTATGTCTGTATATTTCATTTCTGTTTGTGCCCCTCTCTGTCTCCAGCAATCTCTCTCTGAGTCCTGTCCTTTATCTCTATTTCTTTTGTCTTTGTATCTCTCTGTGTGCCTTCTGTCTCTGTCTCATGTCTCTGTCTCTGTGTGTGTCTCTTCTTTGCCTATGTCTCTCTATCTCTCTTGTCTGTGTGTTACTCTACCTTTCTGTGTATGTCTGTTTCTCCGTCTCTGCCTCTGTCTGTCTCCCTGTCTTGCCTCTCTCTCTCTCTCTCTCTCTCTCTCTCTCTCTCTCTCTCTCTCTCTCTCTCTCTCTCTCTCTCTCTCTCTCTCCCCCCCGCCCATGGGAGTCTCCTCTTTGTGTCTATGTCTCTATCTCTCCTGTCTCTGTCTTTCTGTGTGTTCTATGTATCTGTCTCTCTTTTTTCTTCTCCTCCTTCCTCTTTCTCTTCATCCCTCCCCCACCCCAAAGTGACAAAGAGAAAGAGATCCATGTAGTTTTAGAAAAAGATCTGCAAGCTCTTGTGAAGCTCTTGGGCGGTTGACACTTTTCACCTTCACACTGGCCCAGAGGCATGGAAAGGAAACTGTTCCGTTCCCAGGAACCAATGACGTCCTGGCCAAGCCAGCTTGCCCTCTGCATTCCCTAGAAGTAAGCAGGGTGTGCCTGATGTGACTGAGTGCAAGGTCATGGAAAAGGTCAAATCTAAAAGAGGATAGTTTTGGTGACTGGGCCCCACTCAAAAGTATTCTCAAGAGTCACTGGCTTAGAGCCCCTGGGAACACCAGGACACTGGCAGACATATCAGACAGGCTACTCAAGAGGGGCAAAAGGGGAAATAGACCATAAGACTGCCTGGAACTTTAGGCCCTCCTCAGTGTGATGGTATCCATTGGGTAGGGGATGCTTCTGTAATTTTGATCCTAGCACCTTGGGTAGTAGACTCAATGGAGAGAACATATTTGTGGCGGGTGTGGAAGAGTCTTACTTCTTATGAGCCTTTTCAACTCTGTGGAATTAATTCTCTGAGCATTGTGGGTGGTTTCTACAAGCTGAAAGCTGACTGAATCTTTCTGTCAGTGTTATTATATAGGGCCGCTTAAGATGTGAGCCTTTCTCCTCTGAATTCTGTTTCTTTAAGGGCCATATTAATATTTCTCACACCTCTTCCAAAGCAAAAGTGTGAAGGATAAAGTGAAGTAGTAACCATGGGTGATAAAATTCATAGTGTCCAGCCAAGCAAACAGTTTACTAAATGCTGGAGAAGAGCACAAAAAGCTCTCTGTTTCCCTTCTGTTAAAACAAGGAGGGAGGAGAGCTGCCCTTCCTTTTAAAGCTATGGTAGTGCAGAAATCTCAGTGTCCAGCCTGTCACAGGAATATCCCTAGAACCTGGCTGCCGTGCCTAGACTGGATTTGATACTGAAAGAAGTTCCATCTCCCGGGACAATAGATTAAAGAGAGGAAATGGGTGGAGCTGATGTAGCAGCAGGCCCGAATGAGGAGCAGCAACACTAAGTGTCTGGCCAACTGTTGAATCAAAATGTATGAAACCCCGCAAGATGTCGTTCAAACTTTGCCTCAGTCTCTTTCCAACTCTGTGACCAGAGTCAGGGTGCTTACCCACCCCCCACCATTGCATCTGTTATAAAGAAAAAAATCCAAATGCTGACTCTTTGCAAGTAGCAAATGAGATCACGTATCAGAAAATATTCACATGCTATAAGGCCCACCACATACTGGGCATTCACCAGTGGGACCATGATTGCTGTTATTGGATTAAAGTGCAGAAAGTGAGTTTCCATTCTAGCCACCCAGAGAGTCAAGATACAGTTTCCCAGAGCCAAGAACTGGCAAAAGTTCTTTCCCCTAATCTCCCTCCCACTTCACTAAGTGTCCTTCCAGGGAGTCAAAGAAGGTGTGTCCCAAGAGCTGAGCAAATGACCTGTAACAATGTAAGAAGATGTATCTTCTTAGGAAAAGACAGTAACAGAATGTCATTTTTGACACCAAGCCCAATGGAAGGTGTGCATTAGCAATGGGCTGGTTTTGTAGTTTAAGCTCTTCCTTTATGAAAATAATTTATTCTGCTAAGTACATCTCATTAACCAATATGCTATCCCAGTATAGATTAAAGAACGGCTTTTTCATATCATCCAATAAATTAAAAGCAGCCCTCTCTGATACATGATTCTGTGAATAAATCCAGAATTCATGCTGTCAGGATTTATGTTTGGAGGAAATAGAGGAAATGTATCCTTAAGGAAATATTTGCAGTCATTGTTAACACCTTCTTCTCCTTCTGCTGGCTGCTTCTTGTACCTTAATATAAACGTGCGAGCTGTTAGCGTGAGATGCGCATTCCGGAGCTTCGGGGCCACCTGCCTGTGTGGCTGACTTGTTATTTAAATTCCCTTTGCATTTCACAGATTTAAATACTGCCAGGGCCCTGATTTATGGTGTTCACATTGCACATATAAAACTTTCACTACGATCTCCCTGCATCCCATGCACACAGAGGAGGAAGTTAAAAACAGTCTTAGGTGGAATGGATCCTGGAGCAAAGAGTCCCTGGTAGGGTATAAAGATAGAGTAAAGTATCCAAGAAACTTTTGGAATGTCGCAGTGTTTGAGAGCCTGGATTCTGAGAAAAATTTCCCTATCCTTTCCATTCCAGAAGGGAATCAGGACAGGAGAAGGATTGAAGACTAAAGATGGTGGGTGAGGGAGAGATTACAAAAAGATGCTGTCTGCTCTGTGTAGGAATTCACATTCCCTCCTTTCTGAAATGGATCTAAAGCAAGGCAGAAGAGGAATTCTGTAAAGGATGGTCAGACTCAAATGACCATGGAGGATGCAAAGGTAATTACTTAAGGACCTGCTCTGGTGTGACCAGTTCAAGTCCTATGTGTATAGCTAGTAGTAGTCCCTGTCTGGCATTTAGCATGACCAGCTCTCTCCTGTGGGTATTTTCAGTCAGTGAAGCATGAATTTGTGCAGGTTTTATACTTGAGTTTGGGAAAGGACAAGAAAATACATCAAAATGGAGCAATAAGTGTACTCTAAAACACAATTCTAGTTAGGAAAGGTTTCCTCCTGAGCAAGTTTAAACACACACACACACACACAATCGCCTATGTGTCAAACTAACTGCGTGGAATTCTTCTAGCATGACATGGATTCAGACTGTGCTCAAGGCAGGTCAGGTTTGTTTGCCTGGGCGTCTTTCTGTCCAGAGAGCATGGCGGGGCAGGGAATCATTCACTCATCATGGTGCTTATCTCTTTCCCAGTGTGAGGGGAGCAGGGATATTTCTTCAGGGGTAAGTTGTGAACTTAGATTAATGACAATCTATCTAGCATTTTCCCAGGAAAGGCTGGGAGCTTCCCACTGATGTTATTTCACAGTCTTCCTGGCCAAACACAGATGAATCCTGTGTACAAGATTTGTTGACAGCAGCAGAGCCATCTTGTGTGGGGCTTGGGTTAAACTCTGTAAGAGGGTCAGACAGGGACAGAATGGAAGACCTAACTGATACTGCAAAGAGAGCGTCTCCTCAGTTCATGCAGCTAACAGGCTGTGACTACAACCACAGCTATTATATGGCGGACCATGGAGTTGAGGCTGTGGGTGGGTGAGCCTCGGTAAGATCAGTGGCATTTATTGTTCTGACTGAAGGAAAATTATGCAGGATGAATACAGACCCAAAATTTTGAGAACAGCCATGTCCCAGCTCAAGTTCCAGGTTGACCCTGAGCATCTTCTAGAACATGGGATATATCCATCCAGAGCTTTCCGTTCCTGGAACAGTGAACCAAACTGCCTGGGGAGTTACCATCATTGTAAAGTAGTGTTCTCAGCCCTTAGTGAGCCAGCAAGGAACCTTTATGGGGAAGTAAAAGTGGCTTACATCTACCGAGTGCTGATCCTTGAACCAGGCGAGGACTAGATGGACTCGTCAAACCCCACAGCGGCGCCACGAGGCACATGAGAAAACCAGGCCAATGAGAGGTGCGAGTTGCTTAGAAGGCGACTTGAGTCCTAGTGTCTCTGACCCACACATCAGGTGGGTGCCACTGTAGTTCCCACTTAGTATAAGCAGGGAAGGATACTGGTGTGTTTCCCCCCAGAGATGCTTGGATAGTCATTCATCTCTCTAATCTGGCTCAGAGTGGACTGGAACCCAGAGTGAGCAGTGCCTCACACACACTGAAAGGCATTCAGCTTATGGTCCACAGCTCCTCTTTGCATACCCCTGAGCTCCTGAGAAGCCTTAAGCTGGGCTCTCAGGGAGGAGCAGGAACTAAGGTCGTGTCATGTGATGTGGCAGACCTGAAGTCAGGGAGAGAAATTACACAGGGCTCTGGAGATACTGAGAAATCTTATCCATCTGGCGATTGTAGTTCATTATCTCCAAGGAAGTGGGGACAGAAGCAACACCATTGACCAGAGACATTGAGAGCTATCTCCACGGGGCTAGACAGGTTATCATGGTCAGGCTGTGGTAAGGGTCTGCTCCAGGCTGAAGACTGTTGATTTCTTAATGAGAACTCATAGGTACACACACACACACACACACACACTCACCTTTTAGAAAGATAGATTTATTTATTTATTTACTTATTTATTCATTTATTTATTTAATGTGTATGTATGTGTGCCTGAGTGTATGTGCACCTTATGTGTACATGGTCCATGTGTACCAGAAAAGGCCATTAGATCTCTTGGAGCTAGAGTTACAGGTGGTTGTGAGCTGCCCAGTGTTGGTGTTGGGAATTGAACCTGGGTCCCCTGGAAGAGTAGCAAGTGTTGTTAACCTTTGAGTGATTGCTCTAGTCCCTGCATGGGCTCTTCATAAGGGCTCTAATCTCATCACGAGGACCAGTTCTACCCCTCCACGTTATCACCTCCAGCATGAAAATCTCATCGTATGTTTTTGGGGAGGAGGGCGCAAGCATGCGCATCACACCTGCTCCATTGTTGCCAACTGCCCTGTGTCCGTATTGGGAGCCGAGCCTGCGTCCTTTTGGGAGCGCAGCAAGTGCTCTTAACCTCTGAGCCATTTCTCTAGTGCACTTTACTACAGCTGCCCCTCGGTGTCGACCCTGGGGCTGCTGTAGTAAAATGGAGCTGAAATACTCCAGACTTTTCGCTTGAAATCAAGCCAGAGATTAGGTTGGGGTTTTTTGTTTTGTTTTGTCTTGTTTTGTTTGTTTGTTTGTTTTTTGTTTTTTGTTTCTTTTTTGCAAACATGAAATTTTACATCTTTCAAATGTTGAAGACTAATTAAAGGTGGTAATGTAGACTAGGCATGCTGGTTGCTTCTGTGGGCTGAAGTGAATGTGTTTGAGGCTTTCTATAGTATGTTGTAGATTCAAGCAAGGCCTTTGGAACTCACAGCACTGGGTTCGAATTCTTGCTTCCCTGAGCACCAGTGCTTTTTAGGTGTATGACTCAGTGTCCTTATAGAGTAGTGACCCTAAGACCACCCTGACAGCCCGCTGTAAGGTTGCATGGCTAATCCTTACAGAATGCCTTATATAGCATAGTCTGGCCCAGCAGGAAGTGCGTAAATACCATGACTCTTTATCCCTATGCTCAGTACATGTGAAGGGTGAGCTGCTTCACCCTGCCTGACTTTGCCCCTTGGAAAAGGGAAAAACCTTTATCAAATGGTATGCCCCATAGACTCTCTGCAGTCTAGTGCCCAAGAAATTGCAATCTTCCCTTTGATTCTGACAATGACTCTTTAACAAGAAGGTCAGGGATGTCATAAGCTTGTGATCAGCTCTGGCCCCAGCTCAAGGATGACAAGAGTTCCGGGAGCTTATGATTGACATGAGAACCTCCATCTTGCCAGCTCTTCTCAGCTCCCTGGGTGAACTCTCCCACCCTTGAGCTCCTTGTTTGCCACCTGCAGCCTCCATACCATGTTTGGTGTGAGACTGCCTTCATGGCCTTCAGTATTCGGGAAGGTGGGGGCTCTCTTTTTGCTGCTCACTGGAGCAGGGGAAAATCTTTCCCTGGGAGGAGCATTTTCCCAACCTGAGGCACCTTACCCCACCTTTCTGGTCTCACCCTCTTGTCCATATCTCTGCATGGAGTGCATCCAAAACGGGAAACAGGATTAGAAATTAACACCATCTCCACAGAGCGAGACTGCCCTCAGCCTGTGCCAGCTCAGCAAGGTGTGCTCATACTGGAACGCAGCCTGACTTTCATGGGGGGATGTTGCAGGCACAGGGGTGCCCTCTCAGCCTTCAGAACCATCTACACCTCTCAAGTTCCCAGCACAGGACTCTGCTCCCGACATGCTACTGAATGCTTCAGTTCTCTTGTCCCAGGCAGGAGGAAGCCTACCTCTTGACACCTCCCAGAGAGTCCATCGAAATGTATGAGCAGCTTCTCTCTGACCTTCATACTTTTAAGATGGTGTGTCTCTCTAGCTGACCTGCCAGCATTACCTACCCTACCTTCCTGGCTTCTCCCTAGTGTGACAAAGCAAGCACATAGGCTCAGAATTTTGAAGAGTATGAGGGGCTTGGATGGGAAAGCATACGCATCCGTATCTGCCCCATCACATCCTTCCAAAGGTGTCATGAGGCTCAGGGGAAAGGTCATTTGATGGGTAGCTCTTTGATCAGGCAGAGAATATTTGTGTGGGGTTCTCAGCGAAAGCCTTTTCAAGAACACAGCACCCCCAACACCTGCAGTAATGCCTTCCTCCTTCTGTTCAACAGAACAGACTATGTTTACACCTTACACAAAGTAGCTGCTTGGTCATTTCTGTAACCAAGCACATCTTGTCAGCCTCTATACCAGTGAAGGGATGGAAAAACTCCCAAACCCTGCTCTTGAAAACAAAGCTATCTCTTCTTGCTTAGTCTCCTTTCCAGTTATATATTCTCTTTGGGATGAATTCTCAGTATTTCAAGCCAGCTTCTTGTTTTCCTAACTGAGGCAGCCTAGAGAAACCCACACAGTGCCCGAGGCCAGGACAAAATAGCTTCCTTAGTTACTTCCTTAGCTCCAATGGGAAGCCCTGGTCCCTTCCCTCAATTGGCTGTCAGTCATGCTGAATCTATGGCTTGTGGACCTTACCTCCTTTCTTATCATCAGAGACTTACCCTCCCACAGAACACTCAGCCTCCGACCACCACCGACATTCTACGGGTTTTCGGAAACATTCTCTCTAGGAACAATACATAGCCCCCTCTTCCTCCCTCTGCTTCTGTCTAGGGGTACTCTCCTGCCTTGGCATTAGAGCCACATGGTAGACCCCATAGGCTTTGCCTCTAGCCTTCTATATACATGGCTAGAAGCTTATGAGCACTCCTGCCCTTGTGGGCCACATGGATTTTACATGGAGAACCTCAGGCCTCTGGCACGTGTGTGTGTGTGTGTGTGTGTGTGTGTGTGTGTGCAATCCTGCTTACCACAGTGTGGAAATAGCGAGTACATTGTTGCATTGTTTTCAAATGACTGATACCAATTCGCTTCTGCCATGCTTTCTTTTGTCGCTATGGGAACAGATAAGGCAAGTGGTGTTTTATTTAATAGCTTGAAAAAAAATTGAGGCTGGGAGAAGTTCAGACACTTACCAAGGTCACACAGCTTGGATGTGGGAGGCTCATGGGTAGCCAGGAAGAGCTGGGAGTGTTTTGACTCTGGATAGGGCATTCCTTCTGTGGCACCAGGCCACCTCCCCTGCTAGGGTACCCCCTTTCTCTCCAGGACTGTGAAGTCAGCTGTGGGGCACCATCAGCTCTGCCAATCTGCTCCCTTGTCTCTTAAAGTGATTATGAAGTAGAAACCATGAAATCCACAGCTGTAAGAACGGCAGGAATTCTGCCTCAAATAGGCACAGGTCCTGGAAGCCAGCAGCTGATGCTGAAATCACTCAGAGCTCAGAGCCTCTCTCTCTCTCTCTCTCTCTCTTTCTCTCTCTCTCTCTCTCTCTCTCTCTCTCTCTCTCTCTCTCTTTCTCTCTCTCTCTCTCTGAAAGGCTTGCCAGCTATGAATGTCTGGGAGGTAGCCAGTGATCCATTGTATGCACTAAATAATTTGTAAGTCAAACCTCCCTATTGATGGCAAAGTGATGCCAGAATCACTCAATTTAACAACACATGTTGAAAGGACAAATCAGTTATGCCCGGCCTCTCCAAAGGTGGCTTGGGAAGGCAGCACGTGGATAGTGGAGATGTGAATATGGATAAACAAATATGGATAAACACACATGGCTTAATGGAATGCAGACAGGATGGAAACTGCCATAGTAATTGAGGAATCTTCTGGACCCTGCTTCTCCTGGCTGGGAAGCTTGCCCAGTCCATAATCCACAGGCAAAATCTTCACCCACTGAGCTTATGAAAAAGTGAGGATTGGCTAGGGATGTGGCTCGGAGATAAGAGGCCAGCATGTGCCTAGCATTGCTAAGGTCCTGGGTGGTTAATCCCCAATGAGGGAAAGGAGAGAAGGAAAGGAAGAAAAGTGAGCCTCCAACTGCTCACAGCAAGGCTCTGGCTCCCAACCAGACCATGTCTTTCTTCATCATGTTCTTTACCTTACAAGATGGAATGCCCCATTCTGCTGCCCCAGCCAAGACTCTGCAACACCTTCCTGGACTTAATGAAGACTACCCAAGTGACCTCTCAGACTCTATGTTCCTCTGAAGTTGTACCTGAAACAAGGCAGTCTGTCCAAGCCTGTCTTTCTGGTCTCCTATGATGTGCAGAATCAACTCCAGCTTCATACTACTGCAGATGAAGCCCTCCACACTTGGGCTACTGCCCTGGTGCCATGGGTTCAACTCTTTTGACTTTAATTAGTCTAATCTGAAATGTCACTCTCTCAGAAATGCCCTTCCTAGCCAGTCATTATCATCTTATTCTGTCTTGATTATCTTAGAACACATCACTACCTGAAATTTATTTGATTACCCATCTGTTCTATATGCGATAGAAGGCTCCAGAAAGCAAGGACTTCATTGTGTTCAGATCTATACCCACAGTACTTACAATGTTACTTGCCTTACGTTTAATACAGTTGTCAAAAATCTTGATTGGCTACACACACACACACACACACACACACACACACACACACACACACATACACACCCCAAGTGTAAAAGAAGTGGTTCCCAACTCCTAGTGTTATGGGGAGATAATAAATTCTTAAGAGGTGGGCCTAGTGGCAAAAGATTGTAGGACCTAAGAAAGTCTGGTTACTGGAAGGTGTGTTCTAAGGGGAATATTGGGACCCAGTGCCCACACACTCGCAAACAGTGAGGTCCAAGACAGCCAAGGCTACATAGAGAGACCTTGTCAACAAACAAACAAACAAACAAATCCCAGAGACCACTAGTGTTTCCCTTTTGGAGGAAAAGGAAGGAAACCTGTTTTCCCAGCTGAATCTGTGACTCTCTATTCATTCTTGAGCTGAACTAAAATAGAGCCTTCTTTGGTTGGGGATCTTAGAAAACCGTGGCCAGCTCTAGTGGCCGAGCTTTTCTTCAGGAGAACATTGACTCAGTGTGGAAATCACTCCATAGGTATACCACTCCCTTCCCCAGCACTGATCATACTGGGTCTTATTCTGGCAGGATTCATCCAGTACTTACTGCTGAGGTTCTTTGATATTTAGACCAAATGCAACCTGCTCTCCAGTGGGCATAGGCGACTTGCAGTGTGTTTAGGGAGCGAGGTGGTTATTATGGTCCCCCAAAGCATCCCTCTTTCATTTGAAACAGAGCAAAGTTGCTGTGTTATGGGGGTGGGTGGGTGGCGCTGTCATGAAAGGGCCCATTGAATTTGTAGCCACCAAACAGAGGTGATGATACTGTGTTTCAGCAGTGGTCTGAGCAAAAACTTGAGTGGTGTGGAAGAATCCACCTTCCTTCTGCTCAGGGAAGCCAGGGAAGACCAGGAATAAGGCGGCTTATTCCGGCCAAAGCCTTCATCAAGGCCAAGGCTAAGGAGTGTGTGACCCTTCCACATGTTGCACATTCTTGACAGATGGCTTTATTGATGCTCACACTCTTGGTTCTTTTTGACAGTTTCAGCCCTCCTTCTCCTGGCAGTTGGAAAGCCTTGTGTGGCTTAGCCCACCTTCACAAGCCTGGTGCTGCCTGAGGGGGTGTAGGGGGGTAACCACCTCTGTTCTTGATCTGACCTGACTAATTGGCCCCAGGGAAGTAAAGTATATAGAAAGAAGAGCTGGCTCTGACGCTGGCTGCATTCATCCCTAAGTATAGGAGACACGAAGAAGGACCACGTCACCTTGTAAATCTGTTATGGCCTCTTGGCCTCGGAGCCATAATAAATAGAATCCTCGCAGGCTGTCCTGAAGATATGAAGACGTTTTGTGAGAACATCTGGCATTCATTGAGTAAGGAAAAAGGAAGAAAAAAAATCATGAGCCTTGGGACAGAATTTCATTTTCTTTTCATGTTGCCATGTGGGTGAAGAAGCCCTTTCCATCTTGAGGCAAACACCGGGCGGGGTATGTGGGCTCCCTTTCAAGTTTTAAAAGGGACATAAAAATGCACATGAATTTCTGTGAAGCAGCTCGCTGGTGGGGGGCATCTTTTTGAAAGGGGCTGGGGATGTCCGGTTATTGTAACTTGCTGTCTGTGTGTCTTCTGGTCCTGTGAAGTTTACTGTGCTCTGCCCTCTGGGGAGAGAGGGAGTCACAGAGGATGCATTCTGCAGTTGACTAGGAGACACCAGGGAGTGCGAGCCTGGGATGGGCAAGAGCCTAGAGTTAGTTTTGTACAGTTGCTCCCCGGCTCCCTTTGCTGTTTCCAGTTCTGCAGAACAACCTGACTCGTGGTTCTACCACCCACCAGTTTAGATTCCCGTAGGAATGTAAGGAAGTTTCCTTCTGGAGGGTGAGTTTTCTCCTTTCCCATGGGATAAGCAGAGGCTGTTCTTTGATCAGTGGGTTTAAATCACAACAGGGCTTAGGTGGCCAAGGTGCCTTAACATGTTAGCAAACAGTGAGGTCCCTTTTAATTTTTAAAGGGGACTCTAGTCCTACTCTTTATGGCTTGCTTAATTATCCCAGGCCCCTGAATGGCTGTCTATTGATTCCAATTAACATGATTGACACCTCATGTGGAAGGTGAAAGCTAATCAGAAGCAGGACCCCCACAGAGATTCATTTCCTCTTTGGAGTCTCTCCTGGGCTGGAGGAAACTTAAGCAGGGACCCAAGGTGCTTGTGCCCAGAGCCCCATTTACTCTTTCGTATGCAGACCAGCAGTGGACTGTGGGGGTGGAGGGTGGGGTGGGGGTGGGGAGGTAGGGAGGTTAGGCCTGTTTTCAATGCCAAAAAAAAAAAACCCCAAAAAACTACAGCTAAAACTGTTTCTTTTCTTTTTACTTTCCTTACCCATTTCTATATTTTTGTGCATCTAACTTGATCCCTGAATATCTGGATTTCCCTTTTCCCTTTGTGATTCTGAAAGGACCTTGAAAGTCAAGTTTTTCTTATCTCTGATACCACATTTAGAAATTGACATGAACTTCCAAAACCAGCCAACTTTCTGTGCCCCTTCCTCCTCTTCCTCTTCCTCCTCCTTCTCCTTCTTTTCTCTTATGATTCAAATACAGATCTTGATGGGTTTCTAAGAACACATTCAGATAAATCCAGCTGTAGTGAGAGATGGTAGTTAGCAGGCCAGACGCAGTAGAACAGAGCCCTGGAGTGATGCTGAATCGAGCGCACAACATGAGAGAAATAAGACCAGCAAAATGGACAAGGGATGGCTTTGCCATGTGAGTGCCAGTTATTTGAAAGGAGTAGATGTGATATGGCTGTGCCGCCTATGGCATCGCCTCCTTCCTAGTACATTCTTCCTAGTCACAGAGGGTATCTTATGTTACAGTGGGCAGTAAGAGCAATAAAAACAGTACTGTGTGGTTACCAAAAATAAAAATACTTTGATGGACTTCATAGTATCCTGTTGGGGGTGGGGATGTTAGGTAAATCCCTCACATTAATTGGCTTATTTATTTAGGCTATAAATTTCATAAGGAAGGGCATGGTGTTGGTTCTCTGATTGCTTTGTTCCCAAAATCAACAGTGCTTGCCTGTTAGAGACGCAGGGTGGATGCTTGAAGAATGAACAGATTCTCCCTGTACAGATCCTGTGCTGGTAAAGAAACATTGAAGTGCTATTGTGCTTGGTGAGTTGGTCAGAAAGAATATAAAGGAAAAGAAGGATGGATGGAAGGATGGATGGATGATGGATAGATGGATGGATGGACAGATGGACGGATGGGTGGATGGGTGATGATGGGTGGGTGAATGGATAGGTGGATGGATGGATGGATGGTTAGGTAGATGGATGATGGATGGATATATGGATGGATGGATGGATGGATGGATGGATGGGTAGGTGTATGAATGGGTGGGTAGATGAATAGATGATGGGTGGGTGGATGGATAGGTGGGTGGATGGGTGGGTGGATGAATGGTAGGTAAGTAGATGGATGGTGAATGGGTAGGTGGATGGATGGATGGATGGATGGGTGATGGATGAATGGGTAGTTGGATGAATAAGTAGGTGGATGGGTGGGTGTATGGGTAGATGGATGGATGATGGGTGGATGGATGGATAGGTGGGTGGGTGGATGGATGGATGGATGGATGGTTAGTAGGTGGATAGATGGATGGGTAGGTGGGTGGATGGATGGGTAGGTGGATGGATAGATGGTTGGATAATATAAGGAGAAGTGAGAAGTGACCTTGTTTTGGACAAACAAGATAACATACATAACATACAGGCAGAGTTCAATGATTACTGCCTACAAGGAGATTGTACACTTTGCATGTTTGTGCATCAGGGAAACACTGCATCCTCAACTGCTATGTGACTGTCCTTTAGGTAGGTCAAGACACTGAGAAGAGGACACTGGACACTGATTCGGATGGTCCAGCAAATTCTGGATCACCTGATGAGTCTCTGTCATTTTGTGGCAGGTTCCCTGACATACACCTCTTCCTCATCTCCTCCGTGGAGCCTTCCCATTTACTTAGAAGGAAAAACAGAGAGGAAGGGGGTCATCAAAAGGGAGAAGCTCAACTCTACCATCGTCTAAGCATGACACCACCTAGGCGGCACCTCCCTGGGAATCTCACTTACACGAAACAGCGTGTCATGGTCAAGTTAGAGCCAACAACAACAAACATAAACAGTGCCACATACCCTCCCTAGGGATGTCACGGTGTATTCATCGTATCTCTTTTTTCACCCGTTTCCAAACTTGGGCTTATGTCTAACAGATTTAATCGTGTTGCTTGTCGTTCCTCAGCCCCGAATGCCAGTTTATATGGCTTAATGTCACTTCTTCTTACCACTACAATAAATCTTGAGACAATTAGCGCCTTCCCAGTATCCTGTGGGGAGTGTGGGGCTCTGAACTGGACTGTGTGGAGAGCGATGAGGGAGACTATGATGCAGACAGTCTGGCCTTTGGACTGCTCTGCATTTTGTGGTATCCTTTCCTGTTCTCCACTTCTGCTGCCAATTGGCCTTTTGTATTTCTATCACTTGGGGGGGGGGTATGACCCAGGAGAGGCTAATAACATAAGAGAACAAAAGCCAAGAAAGTCATTTCTGAGCCCATAAATCTGTAGATTGATTTCTGTTACCTGCTCTGGCTATCTTAGGACCTATAAAAGCCCCCAAGAACTCTATATTTTTGTAACAATCCTACCACTTGCCGTTTGAAATCTAGTCTATAACACTTGTATCACCGTTTAGGTAGAAGTTACCTGTAGGAAAATTTAAAGCTCTGTATTTGACCTTGTCCTTGTTGTGTATTGAAGTCAATGGAATTTTATTCCAGCTGTCACCACTCTCATCTGGCCTCAAAGGGTTCGTGCAACATCAGTCTGCAGTAACATAGGAAACAGCCTGCCTCGTCACACTAATTTTGGTGGCCTCTCGTGGGCTGCTGGCCTTCCTGGAAAGATTATCTAGATCTCTTCAGTTTGCAGCGAACATTTCTAATGACATTTTTTTCTAGGCAGGATGAGTTAATGGGGCAGGGGATCCCCTTATGCAAACTGGAAAACTTCCATAAAAAATCCCATGGCACCTGCGGAAATGAAAGAGACAATGTATCTCTAAGACCTTAATAAATGGTTATTATTAGCTAAGCAAAAAGCCAGTGGCATTTAATGCATAATGTTGAATTGGGGTTCAGGCCCAATGTTGCGTTTTATAGCCAAAGACTGAGATGTCTGTACCATTTTGAGCACTTGGTAGTACTACTGCGTCTGTAGAGAAACTGAGTACCTTCTGGGTACACAGCCCCAGTGATGGCGATGCCTACATAAAGTAGTGTCTGGTTTGAAAACATCAGTCTCCTTTTAATTGTTGCTCCTGCCTCATTAAATCTCCAGCTTCCACATGCCAAAGATGGGTATGACAACCCAGTCCTGGAGGACTCCGCCCACCCAAAGGCGTCATTGAATCACTGGGAAGGAGGGGGACGCAAGGCAGATAGGCAGAGCAAACCAGTGTGTAGTGGGAAAGCCTCCTGGGGACCACCAAAGGCAGAAGAACCTCCAATAGAGATGGGAGGGAGTTGTCGAGATGGCTCTGGCATAAGGGCACTTGCCACCAACCCTGCCCTCCAAATGAACGCTGTGCAAGCCCCTAAAATAAATGTTCAGAATTTTTCAAGGAGGGAAAAGTAAGGGCCTGTGTTGAGAGATCAGATAGCAAAGATGGGGTGACAGGTTTGATTCAAAGGACATTTCGATGTCAAAAAGTTGTTAAGTCTGGGAGACAGATTTGCAAAAGGGGGAGAGAGGTTAGGGGAAAGTACATCTGGGGTCTCAGCTGCTGCACTCTGGTACCTAAGGGAGGTTAGTTACCAGCCTGCAGAATAGAGGGCAAGGAGGAGGAGCTAGTGGCTTAAGGGAGGGCCTGGAGGAAGCACTGTGCGGGTTGGGCCTGTTGACTTGGCTGAGCCCTCAGGAGAATAAGGTAGGGAGATAATATTGTTCACCTGTGCATTGATGTGAGGCTGTTTTTTGTTTTGTTTCATTTTGTTTTCATATTTTTCTGATTTACAAATCAATTTGAAACCTTCTTAAAGGAATTAAGTGGCTAACAAACAAAAACAACAACAAAAAAAAAAAAAAAAAAACCAGAATTCATGTGCTTTGACTCTGGCTGAGATTGGCTCCTCACAGCAAGAACCAGAAAAAGAAAGCAAATTGTGTGTGGGCAGTCTGGTATGACCCCCCACCCCCAGCTGCTGAGTCGGAGTTTAGGCCTGGAGTCAGGGTCAGGGCAGACTGGGACTGGGCTAGGGCAAGGAACTGGGAGGGTTAAGACAGTTATCTCGAAGGAATCACTTTTGTTTTTAATTTCACACACATGGGGTTCATAATATTCCCCAAAGCAGGGCTCAGCAGTTAGGAAAGATGGAGAGATAAGAGCGAGCCTTCCTCTATGGGAAGCTGGGGGCACTGTTGATTTCTGCCCAGCAGACTCCCATGTGGAGAAGGTTATATTTTTGGTGAGGGACTAGTAGAGAGTGACTTCCAGCTCCGGCTGTCTGATGCCTTTCTTCCTGTTCGTGAGTGTGCAGTCACTCCTTAAGCCACTTTTGCTAGGTCTTGATCAGCTTAGAGGTCAGGGAGAGCTGCTGGGTCTGGAGACTTAAGAGATGTACAGAACGGCCTGCTGGTCTCTCTTGTGTCTGGTTTCACTGTCCTGCTCCTCGATGGCTTTTAAAAGCAGCGTCAGAGGCCGCTGTCTCCTCCACAGTGTGTACAATTCTGGGAATCTCACCTTCTTGTATTGATTTAGGAATGTTTCGTTCCTGCAAATAGTGCTGTACTCCTTGGTTTCCTCTGCATGCCTTTCATCTTGTGCTCACAGTGTGCTTGCTGTACAGATGTTGTCCCGCTGGACTCCGATGCCCCCTCATTTGCTTTGCAATCCCAGGCAAGTGGTGATCCCTCTGGGCACTTTCACTCTTCCCCTGTGGCTAGGCACACCTAGGGCAGATACCTGCAGGGTTGATGCCCTTCCAGGTGCTGCATCTTAACACTTTGCCCCTGACCTTGCTTGTCTAAACCTCCGAATTCTCTGTCTTCTCTATCCTGCCTTTGTAAAGTTCTGACTTACGGAGTCCTACATTCAGCCATTAATTCAGTGTCTGTACTGAAGGATAGATGAAGTCCTGTATTTGTGTCCCTTGAGTTAGAACAGTGAGTAAACAGAAGTAGAAATTGCATCCAGAAGCTTCCTTCCTTGATGGAAAACAAGCTCAAAAGTAGGTGCCAAGATTGGAGCAAATGCGGGTGTTTCCTGGGAACAAGAATAGAGGCCCCTGGCTCTTCTTAATTCAGCAAGGAATGCCTCCCTAGGAGGTAAGAGCTCATAAGAGGATCTAGCCCCTCAGTGTCCTGTTTACAAGCTGCATTACCTCAGGTGTACTATCACTTGGTACAGGCCTCTATACCTTTCAGGCCGGGCAATTAAGGTGGAATTTAGCAAAGCTTGTAGTAGGTTCTCAGTTAGCACTCATCCATCCACACCTGTCAGTCGACCAGTACTGCACACCAGCACTTCTGAAGGTGTGGCAACGTGAACACTGCTCTTGAAAGATCAGTATTTTCTAGGGAAGCAAATGGCACTCGTCTCAGCTGCTTTCCTCTGCATGGGCTGGACTTGAGAGTCTCAGTGTATTGAAATCTCCTTTGCTCCTGGGGAAGCCCCAACTGAGAGAACTTTACCAGAGCCAAGGAAAGCTCGGGAATGTGGAAAAGGCCAATGAGGCTGGCCCAACGAGTTTTAATCTTACCCGAAGTTCCAGCCCCTGGGAGGGACCCTTTCCCATACCACTCACATGTCACAGTAAGACCGGCTGGGCATGAGAAAGTGTATGGCTGGACAGACATCCTCTGTTGCTGGTGTTGCAGGGGGTGGGGGTGCGGGTGGAAATATCATATAAACCTTTAGATTATCATCACCTGCTGCTGCTGAGTTCTTGGAGTTTTTATTCACAAAACACACTGCCCACTTACCTCCTGAGAACTTTTTTTTAACCTTCACATTTATGTGCCCACTTACATACCATGAATGGTACTTATTTAGCCATTTACATACCAACTACAGTGGTTTCAGGACACCCCCCCCCCAACATACACACACACACACGCACACACACACACACAGAGAGAGAGAGAGAGAGAGAGAGAGAGAGAGAGAGAGAGATTGACAAAGAGACTAGCTGGAGAGCCAGTGGAAACTTCAGCATGGCCCTGTGTCTCTGGGGCTGTCATGACCTAGAGCTGAAACCAGAGAAGCAAGCCTCTTTAAAGCTATTCTTTTGAGCAAGCCCTCTGTCATTTCTCTTACTTGCCTTTTCTTGAGATGTAATTCAAAGGGTCCTCAATTCACCACATTGAAATGCACACATAATTCAGGGTCTTTCGGTGTCTTTACTGTTTGTCATAAGCACCACCATCTAATTCCAAAGTGTTTCCATCACTTCCTAAAGAAACCTGCTACCCATTAGAACTCCTCTCCCTATTTCTCCCTCTCCCCAGCCCCTGGCAACCACAAACTTACTTTTAGGGCTTTTGGGCTTTTCATATAAATAGCATTGTGTAATTTGTGGCCTTTGGGGCCTGACTTCTTCATCATATGTGAAGAGTTTCCAAGGTTCATCTGGGTTGGAGCTTCATACAAAAGCTTAATTCCTTTTTATGCCACTGCATGTACCACATTTTATGTGTCTGCTCTTAAGTCAGTAGGCATTTGGGCTGTCTGTCCCCTTTAATTATTATGAATATGTTGCTTTAAACACTTGTGTACAACTTTTGGGGGGATGTGTAGCTTTGATTGCTTCGGACATATATACCTAGGAGTGGGATTTACTGGGTCACGGACAATTCTTTGTTTAACTGAGGGATTGCCACACTGCTCTCCACAGTGACCTCACCATTGACATTCAAACCAGCGACACACAAGGGTTCCATTTGCTCCCTGTGCTTGTCAGCACTTGTTACTGCCTTCTCAGCCTTGAGCATCGGCGTCTGAGAGAGGGGAAAGGGGTTCTCCTTCACGTCTGCCGTTGACTTGGTCAGTCTAGGCTCTCCTCCATTTCCCACTTGGGATGGGTTAATTAGACCTGGGCTGCAAGAATTTTCCTAAGGTGGGAAAGAAGATGTAGTCCTTAATAGGATATATCTGCTGTGGTCATATCATCCTTAAGGTTGTCTTGGACAGGATATGTTCCATCTGCATTGCCCCATTCGGATGCCCCTTGCTCCTCGGTATGCTAAGAAGGCATAGATTTGCTAGGGTGTGAGTACCTGTCCCTCCCAGACCAGCACCCTTCCCACTGAAGCAACCTGAGAGAAAAAAGAAGGAGGTCATTGCTTTCTCGTGCAATCCCTTGACTCTCTTTATTTCTAACCCAAGGAGTTAATGAAAGATACAAAGACCTCTCATTTGGAAGAAATTAAGGTCAGAAAGCTGCCTCACTGAGGTTTACTCTTCCATCTTGATTTTTTTTTAACCTGAGCTTATGTAGACTTTCCCCAAAGGAGAGTCTGAGAGGCAAGTTATCCATTTATACTTAATTTAGGGGAATAAAGTGTTTCCATTAAATTTAGTTGCATGTCTCCATTTCCTTTATACACTGGGGCCATGGTTTATATTATTCTTACCAGTGAGTTAAATCCTTAAGGATGGCTAGCAAACAGTAAATCATTAAATCCATTGTGCATACTTCATGGGTAACCTGTGAATAGTCTACAATTCAAATTTTTCCAACAAGTTGGAACCACTGTGTGTCTCAGCCAGCCCAAATGGATGTGGCTCTAAGTATGACCAAAATCATGTCCTGATTTGTAACAAGACCAAGGAGTGCAAAGCAAGCTAGGCATCTACTTTAGAGCCTTGCTTGGTGCTGGGAAGCTGACCTCAGACAAATCAGTCTTTGCCAAGCATGCTGTGGGCTTCTGAGAAGTAGGCCTCAGGGGCCATTTGAAAAGGTGAGCTTCGGAAGCCTCAGTGTGAGGACAGTTGCATTGATAGCAGGCATTGGGGAGGAGGAAGCCATTAATTGTGACACAGCCAATACATCAGTCCTTAAATAACAGATGCATTGCACATTAAGCACCCTTTCATTCCACTGTTGTAGATAGTGAAGCTTGCTAATTTGGGGCTTGAGAGATGGACCAGTGGCTATATGCACTTGCTCTTCAGGAGGACCCTGGTTTGGTTCCCAGCACCCATTATTGTAAAGATTCAATTTCAAGGGATTGAGGCCCTCCTCAGGCCTCCCTGAGCACCAGGTACTTGTGTAATACACACATATATATTCAGGCAAAACAGTAATACTACACACATGATATATTACACACACACACACACACACACACACACACACACACACACACACGGTTAATTAGACTAAGAAACTGGTTTTCCAGGATGCCCGTAGTGAATCTTCTTTTGTAAATGGACAATTCACTTTGTTATATATCATTTATTTTATTTTTAAACAGCAGCATTTCTTGAAACGGGGCATACCTATTCGGAATACTAAGTATTGAACCCCATCCATCTTATGCCTCTGCTTGGACAAACCTGCCTGCTTTCCTGGTTGGCAGATACTCATCACAAGCGGCAGAGGCAGCAGCAAATTCCCCTGGGGAGCCAGAGGTTGAGCTAAAGGGAGTACCAACTCCTAGGGGAAAACAGATGGATTTCCAGATTCTGATAATCTTGCCCTCCTTTGGGCATTAAACTGAAATTTCACAAAACGTTTAGGTTAAAATGAGAGAGAAAGTGTTCAAACCGTGATAAGAATCTCAGTAACTCTGGGAAGAGCAGAGGCAGGCCAACTTTGATAGAGGGGACCCTTTTAGGGACATCTGTCTTTGATAACTTCTAATGCAAAGAGTGGATCCTTTGAAATTAATTGGTCGGTACAAAGCAGTGCTTTTAATAATGCAAAGGAGAATTTTTTGTTATGTAGAACAGCCCTTAACCAACGCTGACTTTGAGGACTGGATTAATTTTTCATGAGTTCATAGCGCTCTGGGCTACTGTTCCAGCATCTTCTAGTTTCTCGGGACCTATTCTCCCCACGTTCAGGGTGATGTGTCTTAAGTGTTTCTGTGTGAGAAGAAAGCATCATGGCATTCTATATTGCCTTTGGTCACAATCTGGAAGAGTGATTCTGGGGACTTTGAGAATTCTCCAATAGACACTTACGAGCTTGAGAAGCGATCCCCCCCACCCCTCTAGCAAGTGTTCTTTTTTGCTTTTCCATTTTCCTTTCATCAATGTACCCTGTGTGTGCAGTATACACCCCTTCATGGAGCCAGGAAGGCCAGTGAGGAGAAGCAAGCTTCACTCCTACACAGGGTTGCCTGTGCTCGAACGCCAAGACTTAATTTTAATGAGGGCTTCGATTGGTGGCTTATCTTCCACCACCCTTTATCAGCAGGAGGGGATTCTGGGGACTGTCTGCCATTCAGTTGGCCTCTGAGTCTGGTTGCTAGTCTCATCTGAGGAAATGGAAGATACTAAGCTCATTGTTAGCTGGCAAGCTTATTCTCCTCCATTTCTGGAGTATCTCTCGGTATGCCCACACACAGAGACTGCATCCTCTCTCCAAACACCTGTTATCTGTAACTATGGAAGAAAAATATAGTAGAAAATTAATTTAAACCTGCTTCTTCTATCCTAACATGAATTGAGGAGTGTCTGACATATATTTATATAACAGTATTAGAGAAGAGGGGAAAGGCAGAGAAGCAAAGACATGAAGACATGATTGTTCTATGGTTAAAAGATCTGGCCCAAGTGTTAAGACCACTGTAAATGAAGTACACAGAAGGAAAGCTCTGGAAATCCTCCGAGTTGAGGATAGTGATGTCCTATGGTTCTTACGACCACACTCGGTGATTACCTCTGTGCGTCTGGTACCCTGGCTAAACTGAGATCCATGAAATGCGGAGACCATCTCATAGCGGTGCCTAGTGTTCGACATATTGTTGCTTAAGCTCCGAAGTAAAGGTTTGTTGAATGAAAGATTGAACAGATAAATCAAAGAGCCATGTGAATTAGTCAAGCTCTCCTCTCAAAAGAAGTGCTGCTAAGAAAAAAGTCGGTGAATATCCTAAGTGAGAAAAATAAACTCATAGAAGGGTGCTGTCCACTTTACTAGTTTAGGCATGCAGAACAGGAGACACCACAGACTGTACACTTAGGGATTATTGGTCCCGTATAGGAGTTGTGGACCAGCTGAGCATCTTTTGTAATGATAGATAGATGATAGACGGATAGATAGATGATAGACGGATAGATAGATAGATAGATAGATAGATAGATAGATAGATAATAGACAGATAGGTAGATAGATAGATAGATAATAGATGGATAGATAGATAGATAGATAGATAGATAATGGATAGATAGATAATGGATAGATAGATAGATAGATAGATAGATAGATAGATAGATAGATAGATAGATAGATATAGATAATGGACGGATAGATAGATAGATAGATAGATAGATAGATAGATAGATAGATAATAGACGGATAGATAGATAGATAGATAGATAGATAGATAGATAGATAGATAGATAGACAGCACAACTATCCATCACCACTTGCTCCAGAGTTTAATGTCTCCTTACTAATGCACTAATCATCCTTTGCAGAGGGGTGAACAGAAGCAAGGAAGCCTGAGGTTTTAGCTCATTTTTGGGTATGAATCAACAACAGCCTGGTACCTGTTTGTGGGCCATATCAGGTCATGATATGTATGCACAAACTCTTTCTCTCCCCTTCATTAAGGGATAATTGATTGAGGTTAGAAGATTGGAGAGTCCTGGGAGATCTTTAATCCACTGCCATCATGTAAAGCTCACTACATCAATATGAGCTTCCATAGGGGAGTGGAGGAGTCATTGAGATGCTACCCCAGCTGGAATCCAGATGAAGACACATTTGCAAGCTTAATCACAATCATGTTCTACACTAAATATTCATCCGTCTATCTCCCAAAGAGGACAGGAAATTAAGCTGTCAAGGGCAGGAGGGATGTGGGCTTAGCTGAAAGAAGAAACCTACACCTTCGCCTTAATCTCAAAATAGGCCAGGGCGGCTTAGAAAGTGGAGGCAAAGCTTCCTCTTTGCAGTTTTATATCCTAAGAAATTTTTGAGCTGTTTATACACAATTTATCAGTTTTGCCGTTACCAGAATGAAATGTTAAAATAATTTAAGTCTTCTTACCGTGGGAGAAATACGAAAGGGCAATGTCATCTCGACAGAAAAATGCTTTACTGAGCCAATATGGAGACGTATTGAAGTTTTGTAAACACTCGGGAGGAACAGGGGAATTCCTGAACAGGGCCACCGGCTGCCACTGCACAGGCCTTGATGTTCAATGTCCCAGAAGTAAAACTAAACCTGGAACATAGTAGCAATTATGTGACATGCTCTAGGCTTCCCTCTTGTTCTGTCGTCTAACGCAAATTTTCCAAGTTAAGCTCTTTGTAATTCCATCTAAAATGCTCACTAGCATCCAAATGTCGTTTAAAAGAGCTATTCAGGCAATGTCTAGCTGCCCCAAATTAAATAATTGTCTCCTTTGAAATTCTGGCCAATAGTGTGAATAAAGCATTGGCTTTTCCTCAGAGCTGATGAAACTCTGCAGAGGGAAGCTGTGTGAGGTAAGGTGCTTTGGCTATAAGTAACAGAGTGGCTCCTGCTGGAGAGAAGTGTAATATGATACCATCTTAGGTGGGCAAGGGCAGGGAAGGGGTGCAGATTAGGTTCCTGCTCTGCTTCTGAGATATTCCCTTGATGCTCTGCTTCTTTACACTAGCCTCACCCTCCATCTCTGTCCAGGATAGAATGAATGTCCAGCACAAGGGAATATTTTATATCTGGGCTCTTGTCTCAGGCATGAATCAAATTTCCTAGAAGTCCATCTTCAGAACTTGTCTTGTCCAACCCATCCCATTATCTTTTATGTCCACTTTTTTTTTTTTTTTTTTTTTTTGGTTTTTCGAGACAGGGTTTCTCTGTAGCCTTGGCTGTCCTGGAACTCACTCTGTAGACCAGGCTGGCCTCGAACTCAGAAATCCACCTGCCTCTGCCTCCGGAGTGCTGGGATTAAAGGCGTGCGCCACCACGCCCGGCTCTTTATGTCCACTTTTTATTGGCCTTGGTGATAGGAATGCGACCATCTCCTTTGTATATGTGTTGTCGAGTCAAGCAGCCCTTATCAGAGACCCATGTTCATCGTGAGATACCTGCTTGACCTTAACAAAACAGCCCAGCGAGCTTCTCTGTGGCTCCAGGAGACTTCCAGGAATGGAAGCATGGAGTGCAGGCTGCAAACTGACTGTTCTGTCCTCAGTACCATTCACGTGGTCGGGACTGACTTGCTAATTAGCTGGCAGCCTTTTTTTCATATATATAAAGGAAATACTACTACCTAGGCAAGAAAGTTTAGGAGCCCATATTGTTTTGTCTAGTACAGTATAAAGCATAATTTAATTTATACGTACATATGGCTACTTTGTATAAATGGATCATATACTTGCACACACACATGCACACATATCCAACCATTGGTTCCAAAGGAGATTTCCCATGTGACCCGTTGTTCTAGGAATTCTTAGTGTTCTAGTCCAGTGCTGCTGAGAATGTTAGTCATAACTGGGGCCAGTGGTATGTTCCTGTGTGTTCCTGGTCTATGACAAGTTCAGAAACAGAAAGTAAACATTTAGAGTAATTTGACACTTCTAAGATTCTCAGGTTGATCTTTATTTCTTTAATACTTTGTTTCCATTATATTATACTCTGATACATTGACCCGTTTTGTTTTGTTTTGTTTTGTTTTGTTTTGATTTACAGTACAAAACTTAGAGAACAGCAGCCTGGCCCTTCACTGACTATGTGAGAACCGGGTCAGGACAGACACATACGGAAGCCACTCTGACCTTTGCTAAGTTTTATTTGGAGTGAGAACCACGATCACTCAAAGTTGTTAAGCAGTCCAACAAACAAAATGGTGTAGAATAATGCCATCAGGAAGTCGTAGACTGCCCAGTGCCACATCAGTGACTGTGATAGCACTCTACAGAAGTGTCCACAGGACCATACGGTCTCAGAGTAGCAACCATAGTGAGAGTCTTCCTTAAGCAGGTAGACTGGTTTGGGGGCTCTCTTCCATCTTGGGCCTCTTGTCAGAGCCTGCTCTGTCCCTTCTCAATACAGTCAGCCAAGTTAATCTCCTGGTGAGCGAGGGCCTGCAGAATGAAGCTGAAATGGAGTTGCATGTCAGATTGCAACAGACGCACACTAAATATCTTGCTCCATTATCCCAGACGGGGCTTTGAAGTTAGCGTAGAACACGTCCGATTACACAGGATGTTATGTCATGTGTCAAGTCAGGGCTGGGGCTCTGCCTTGACACTTTAATTAGTGCTGGGGAGGGGGAGAGTATCTTATTTTTCAATTTCAAGGCAAGGACCCTAACTCGCGTTGAGAACTATTGGACTAGGCACAAGCCTGAAAGGAGCCTTCTCTTTTCAAACACGACCTATGAACAGCACCAGAGTGAAGGTCCTCATGTCATCTAAGTCATGGAGCCTGAGCCAGGAGGTAGAGAACTCTGTGAAACTCTAACCCACGAGAGCATCCCGTGTGAGTGAGCTACAGCAGCGAGTGTTCTCATCTCCACTGGCTTCAGTGTTTACTGTTTTCTTTGCAGATTTCTCAGCTTTAGACGGAGGCTTGCGACACTTCTGCATATCTCACAGAAGCATCGGTTGCTAGAGTGAGATCATACCTGTGTGTTAGCTGTTGTACATGATACATGGATGAGTGAGAATGGGCCTGGGGGTGGGGGAGAGAACACACACATTGGCTTCTAAGAGTTCTCAGTGACTTCACATTGTGTTTGGCTTGTTGTTCTTTGGTTGACGCCAATACCTCTCAGTTCTGTACCTTGGGTTCAAAGCTACACTGTACCCAGAAAAGTGTCTAGGCATGACCATAGCCCTTTGGCATTTGTGAACGTAGCCCTGCGTAATGAGAAACCTTTGCTTTGCTCTTGGCTCCCGGAAGAAGGTCATCCAACTTAATACCCAGTGAAGTCTCTGAGCGTCAATAAGTCGTATTCCTTTTGACATCTAGACTCCTGTGTAATTAAGACCTCGGGTCTAGCGCTGGGTTTATCAGTGTGTGTCGATTCTCATTTACATAGACTCTGGTTTTTCCCACATCTCCGCAGAGCTGGTGCTCCCCATCCCGGAATGCTATTAACAATGAAAGGGCTGAGGATAGAGTTACAGCCCATCTTTTCTCTAATCCCTGCTTAGCATTTCCCTTAAAAAAGGAACATTGCCCTATTCGGAAATTAAACGCTATGTGTTTAGATGTTCTTTATGGCAGGAGAAAGGAGGTAGATTTTCCATGGCTTTATTCTGAGCTTGGAAAACATCCGATTTCATGCCCCTTAATCAGCTGTGAAGCAGTCTGTGGGGTGATCACAGGGTGGCTTTGTGAGAGAAGCTCTTCTCACCTCCCTTAGAGCTGTGTGCCACAAACCCAGGCTGGCCTCCCTCTGTGTGCTAATTATGTGTGTGTGCAGGCTGAAGACCATCTACTGTGACTGGACTCTAGAGAAAGGTGACTTCTAGTACTGGGACCTGTGCTGCCCTCAGAACTGTCTCCTGGACAACAGCAGCTGGGATCTAACCACCCCAGTGCTTCTTCTCTGGCTAATGGCTGCAAGGTCAAGAAGTGAGCTGGGTTCAATTCCCAGCACCCGCATGGTGGCTCACAACCATCTGTGATTCCAGTTCCCGGGAATTCAATGCCCTCTTTCTGACCTCCGAGGGCACCAGGCAGGCGTGTGGTTTATTTTTTCAAATTGGAATGAGAAAAGCCATATCCAAGAGAAGTGAGAGCACCCTTATAAGGCCATACATGGAGTCAGTTCTATGACCAGGGATTAGCGTGACCTCTGTGGATCTTACCTTTTTCATCTAAAAGAACTGCTCTCTGTAAAACCTACAGGTGGGGAAAGAAGCCTGCCCCGAGGCTCAGAGAGGGAGACCTACAGTGAGGGAGGAGGAGATGAAGAAAGCTCTCACAGGGTCGCATGGTGGGATGTGTGTGTGTTGTTCTACTCACTCTGCTTAGAAGGCTGAAATAGGAGGACTGCTTGAGGTTGAGAGATCAAGACTAACCTGGGCAACAAAGAGAGACCCTACCTCCTCCAAAAATATTATTGAAATTGGGGTTGTGTCAAATAATACTCTGATCTTGAGAAAGTTACTACACCTTCCGATCCTCTGACAATTTATCTTAGGCATAGATAATAGATAATTACATTGCTCACTTTGTGGGGCTGCTACGGAGATTTAGTGAAATAATTCTTACAAAGTACTTATCATGGTGATGACATTGACTCTCAATTCACATTGACTGTTAATTCTACTCTTGCTACTGATGTGCTATTACTTACCAAGAGGCCCATTCCCCATGGAATGAGACATAGACTCCTGGGAAGCTACCCTCATACCAGAGTTCCCAGGAAGTTTTTAACCAGCAGCCAGGAGTCTAGGTGAATGCCTTTCTGCCTCAGTTCACCTAAGAATTGTCCCCTGGGGGCTGGAGCAAAGGCTCAACAGTTAAGAGCAATGTCTGCTCTTCCAGAGGTCCTGAGTTCAGTTCCCATATATTAAATAAATAAATAAATAAATAAATCTTAAAAAAAAATATATAGAATTCTTGTTTTTCAAATATCTTCTCCTTTCTTGTCACCCCTCTCCCCCCACCTTCTCTCTCTTTCTCTCTCTCTCTCTTTCCCTCTCTGTCTCTCTCTGTCTCTCTCTCTCTCTCTCTCTCTCTCTCTGAGACACGGTCTTACCATGTAGTCCTGGCTATTCTGGGACGCCTCAAATTCACAGAGATCCACCTGTCTCTGCCTTCCAAGTTCTGGCTTCTAATAAGTTATTTTCAGCATGATTTTTAGATGTCATTCTTATTTATTCTAAACTATAATGTTATTTGCCTGGTATATATCTTCACAGTTACTGTAACATTGTTTACCTGGTATATATCCACACAGTTACTGTAACGTTGTTTACCTAGTATATATCAACAGAGTTAATGCCAATAGTATGCCACATTTTCGTAATGTTTTAGCCTTGGCAAAACACTTTGGCTCACTTTAAGTGGGTTCCTAAGAACTCGTAAGGCTGCATTTTTGCTCACTTGGCACAGACGGGCACATTGAGACCCAAGCAAGTGAGTGAAACTGCCTGTCCCAGCTCCATCAGAGAAGTGCAGGGATGGGAGCCAGACTGTCTGAATTTGGGGTGCCTTTATGGCCCCCCTCTCCTGCTAACTTGTCCACGATGCCTGCTTGCTCATCCATATGAAATTATAAAACCCCTTAAAGCTACCTAACCCCCCCCTCTGATGTCTCTTCTTCTATCCTCAGGCATGGCCATCATCACCCTGACTGTCAATCAGCCCCAACCCTGCTTACTGAAATCCCTCCCTCCAATTGCTTTGCTGAAATTCACACACCTACTCACCCTGACCCCCGCCTCCCATCTCCTGCTGCTTTCTTCTTGCTCCACAGGCCCCTGGCGGCTGCAGCTGCTCCAGATCCCTTCAGCCAGGCCAGGCCATGGACACTTCTTCATGCCTGTGCAGCACTGTTCTCTGCAACAAAGCATGACTTCTCTTCACTTTGCCAACCCCCTATCTTCTTCAGTGTTATCTCTTCATACCACAACTCCAGCTTCCTCGTTGGATGAGACCGCTCTTTGGTGTCACCAACAGATCTTTTGTTAGTTCCCTCCCTCGCTCTTTTTCTGATTTGGAATTATTTATTGGGGGGGGGGGGGATCAGTTCTATTCCAAAACATCTTTTGCCTATTTTTTCTTGCACCTTAGTTTCAGAATCTAGCATCCTCCTTAGCACATAGCAACTGCTCAATGTGTAGTGAATCAAGGAGCAAGAACGTGAAAAAGGGGATGCTTAGCTTATTTGTATTCTACTGAGGGCTGGTACAGCTTTACTGCCTACACCAGCTGTGAGCCAGAAAATATGAGCACCTATTAGAACTACAGGGTTTATCAGAGCTTCTGTGACTATATCATCCTGAAGCTGATGCTTGCGCTGGATACTGCCAAGATATGTTTGCGGGTTTTACTCTCTGTGTGTATGCATATGTGAGGGCAGGTACATGCAGAGTCCAGAAGATGGCGCCAGAGTCCCGGAGTAAGAGTTACAGATGGTCCTGAGCCATCTGCTTCCTGAGAACCTAGCTCTGGTTTCTCCATAATCCAATCCATGCCCTTAACCACTGGCCCCGCCCCTACACTGGTTGCACAGGACAGGAAAGGTGAAAAAGGCAGTGGCTTCCAAGCTGGTTTAGCTTAGTTAAAATGGGAGTAGAATATAAGGAGTCCTGCCAGCTCTCCTATCCCTTGCATATCCCATTCCGGTGTTACTTTATAAACCACAGATCAAGACAATAAATACAGTGCCAGAAGTTAGAAATCTGAATCCTATTCTCATGCCTTTGGAGTAGATACAATGCTCCTGTTCCCTCAACTTCCGTTTCTTTACCATGAAATTTGGGAGTGATATTTCATACCATGCTTAACTTAATGGATCATTTTGTGGCTAAAATAAGGTAAAAATGAAAATATTTACACAGGGAGGCATCCTTCATATGATTCCTTAAGCTTTTTACATAGATATGATTTATTCTCCTTAAGGATTTGTAAAGGAAAAGATGTGCTGATTTCCAGAGATACAAAGACACCTCAGGGACAAGCAACGTCAGAGTTAAATGCACATTTCGTTGGCACCAAGGAATTAGGTGGGAGGTCAGAACGTAACAACAGTTTATAACAGATACCTGGCTGCAGATCAGGATGTTAGTTGGGACCTACCCTGTCACTTGTTTAACTAGCAGTCCGAGATGGTAGGTCACAAGAGACATGTGGCCATCGAGATGGGATATGGGGCACTGTGTGTGCGACACTGTTATGTTGCAGGGTGCTGGAAGGGGAAAGATGGCGTAGTAGTCATGATGGCAGGTGGATGCAGAGTGGAAACCTGGGAAAGGTGTTTGGAAAGAGTGAAGAGACTCCGCCATCAGCACCATCCTGGCACTTGGCTAGTTAACCAAGAGGCAGTAAGGAGCTGTCACAGAAGGTGCTGCCCAGAATAGCATGATGGTGTCAAGAATGATTTGAATAAATAAGGTTGAAGAATAGCAAGGTTAAGGAGTAGCAAGACAACTGAAGCTTCCTTCCGGGAGGGCAGGGCTCCCAGATCCAGAAAAAATAGTGGGTTTTCCCCTCTTTCCCAGGAGGTAAAGTGACTCCTACAAGCTCAGCATTAAAGGACAGGGGACAGCACTGGGGGTGTGTTGGGGACAGAATAAAGGGACTACATACAGTCAAGGATTTACCTTTGGTTAGTGTATAGACACCTAACTGGATTAATAGACACCTAACTGGATTAATAGACACCTAACTGGATTAATAGGCACCTAGCTGGATTAATAGACACCTAACTGGATTAATAGACACCTAACTGGATTAATAGGCACCTAACTGGATTAATAGGCACCTAACTGGATTAATAGGCACCTAACTGGATTAATAGACACCTAACTGGATTAATAGGCACCTAACTGGATTAATAGACACCTAACTGGATTAATAGACACCGGATGCACAGTCTGTGGATACTAACTGCCCCTAAATTACAGCAGATTCCATTGAAACTGAGAATTTTAGGCAAACCAACCCGGTCCTCCCCTCTGCCTCCCTCCCACACAATGCTAAAGTGAATGTGCCATTGTAACTGAAATTAAAGGTTTTGAGTTTATTTTCCACTTCCCTTCAAGATCTCTTGTTTGCAAAATACAGGAGGGTCTGGGCTAATTCTAGTTTTATTTCAAAACTAATCTAATTCTAGTTTTATTTCAAATTAAAAGGGGAAAAAAAGATATTCTCTGGTCTGGGTTTTCTAGAAGGCTGTCGCATGCTTGGGTTCTCCACACCAAAGTCTCAAATTAGTGGTTCTTGGAGTTGACTGTACGTCTGAACCCTGTTAAATCAGAGCCCACCAGAGCGGCCTCCGCTTAGGTCTTAAGAAGGGAGCCCCATTCCGCATCTCTAGTGAATAATCCAGGAACACTCCTGTTTCTTGTCTCAGCCCTAACCACCAGGCTTTGCCAAAAACAAAACAAAACAAAACAAAACATAACAAACAAAAACACCAAGTAACTAGGAAAGAGTGAAAGACAAGAACCGAGCCTTAAGACCAGAGTGTGAATCTCAATGTCAAATCATGTGTGTGTGAGTGTGTGTGTGTGTGTGTGTGTGTGTGTGTGTGTGAGTGTGTGTGAGTGTGTGTGTGAGTGTGTGTGAGAGAGAGAGAGAGAGAGAGAGAGAGAGAGAGAGAGAGAGAGAGAGAGAGCTCATGCATGCGTGCATGTGTGTGTGTTCCCTAGGCTTTCGTAGGTGTGTGGCTGTCCTGAGATCAACACATGGGAAATCAACAGCATGGGAAATAGAAAGATCAAATAGATCAAAATAGATCAAATAGATCAACAGCATGGGAAATAGAAAGGGGTTTGGAATAGAACAAGCTGCCTGGGGCCCTGAAGCGCCTCCCTGTTCCTGTGGCTTACACACCTTATCTGTTGATAGATACTGTCAAGAGATTTCCCCACACAGTTCTCACACCTCCTGTCTGCTGGGTGTTTCTTTTACCTTGAGGCCATCAGTAGGTGTCCATACCATTCCACTTCTATTTACAGCTCACTTCCGGGCAAGGCTGAGTAGCTCCTAGATTGCTTTTCGTAATGTTTCCAATCCTTGGCAAAACACTGGGCAGTGTGCGCCAGTGGCTTTGGGAGTTTAGTTCTGACCTTGCCTCAGACATACTGTGTAGTTGTGAGAAAAACACTACAACCCATGGGTAGGATTTTACTCATCAATTACAGGAGAGAGTTACCCTGGCTAGCTTAGTGCTTGTTCCCTTTGGGGAGAAATGAAGATAAAAATGTATGGACCGCTTCCCAGAAAAATGCACGGATTATGCGCATAAATGCAGAATGTTGTCTACAGCTTTTAGACTGCTGAAATAATCCTACAGCAGCAGTGGGCAACAGCAACAGCTGGTTTCTCTCAGGTGCCAACAATGTGCCAGGCACCCTGTTGCCATAGCCAGCCAACAATGCTCCGCGAAGCTGCTAATGCCCGGCACAATGTGAGAAGGCACGGCAGGAATTCCCCTCGGGGTCACCCAGCCGGGCAGCAACAGAAGGGGATTGGAGGCAGCCCGGACTGTTCTGTAGGTGATCGGCTGGCAGTTTGGGTGTTTATGGCTCTGGGTTTGAAGCGGACGCTGCTCTGGGTGATATTTCTGGTTCTGAAGTTTAGAACTCACAGATGTTGCTTTTCTTAGCCTCGGGTACTAAGAAATATTTGTAAAATGACTCACAGTATTCTGAAGGCTTTGATGTATCAAAGGTGGCCACGAAATTTAGAGTTGCTTAGAAAAGAAAGCAGCCATAGAGCCACACCTCCTTCTTCTGTGCGTGTCTTTAAAATGAATGCTCTCTTATCATAGTTTCTGAACAGAGGCAGCTTCAAGGCCAGGGAAGACCATCTCTGCCTTGGCAGGTCAGTAATGTGACCAGATAAAGGGCAACTCCTTAATGAAGACCACTCGGCCTCCTGCCGGCAAAGGAGTTTGCTCAGTGCATTTCCAGTCTCCTAACACCTCGCTCCAGATCAATGGCTTTTCATAAACGCACCAGGAAATCTTTGAACTACTAATGCTTCAGGGGCTGTTTAGGTTTGGAGTCAAACTGTTTAATATAACTCTCCTTTCTACTGAAAGGTCTCGGGAAAGAAGGCAGAGACAGTGTCTAAAAGCAGAACCACCATGGCCAAGTGATGTCCCCTGCCTTGGCCTCCTGTTTATATAAGCAAATTGGACCAGGCTGGTTACATTCAGGAGGGAGAGGGAAGAAGGGAATGTGGGTCATGGAGAAGAGTCGGCAGCGGCGACTGAAAGGGAACCAGATTAAAGGTGCCTTTTGATTGGGGTGTGGCAAGTCATTTGCCACGGAAGGGGGGGAGGCTCTGATTGGCTTTGTCAACAGATTAAGTCAGCAACAGATGATGCACTTCAGTAAAACTGCACCTTGCCAGAGAGGTTTGGGCTAGACTTCCAAACGTTCTTGGGAAAATGGGTGCCATTTAATTTCAATAGTAGCTTTAGCATGTAAGGTCTTTACAGGAAGCAGACTGTGAGCATCAAGAGATTCCCTGTGAAAGGCAACCTTTTTCTACCCAGAACTGTTCCCACAGTAGTTTCCACCCAGCTCGTGGTGGGAATAATGGGGAGAAAACAGCAATGGGCACATCCTTTGTGTGTGTGTGGGGGGGGCTTTCCTAATATGCTCTGGGCTTTAGCCCATCTGCCTTTGTCACCTCCACTATCCGATGTGAAAACCATCTCAGAAAACTATATTAATCAGGGTTCTTTAGAGTCACAGAACTTATGGGTAGTATCTATATCGTATGGGAATTTGTTATGTCTGTAGTCCCACTCCCCAACAACGGTCAGCTATGAATGGGAAGTCTAAGGATCTAGTAGTTGCTCAGTCCCACAGGCTAGTAGATTCCAACAGATGTGCTGGCAAGTAAATGCAAACCGGTGACAAAGAGCAAATCTCCCTTCATCCAATGCCCTTAGGTAGGTCTCCAGCAGAAGGTGTGGCTCAGATTAAAGGTGTGTGCCACCATGCCTGGATCTGGGATTTGCTTTATCCCAGGCTGACCTTGAACTCAGAGATCTCCTTGCCTCAGTCTCTTGGGATTCATAGCGACTATGCCTCAAGATCTCCATGCCAAGATCCAGGTTAGAAACTTGTATCTCCCAGCCTCAGGATCTGGATCACAGGTGAGCCTTTCAATTCTGGATTGTAGTTCATTCCAGATATAGTCAAGTTGACAACCAGGAATAGCCATTACAGCATAGATGACCAAGATGACCAGTATCACACTTCTCTGGGATGGTTACCACACTTATCTCTTACTCTTACCGACCGACCTATATGTGTCTTCCCCTGTGGATGTGAGCCACTGTCATCTATAAAGTTAGCTCCTTGACCCCTAGAGAGCTGTGGCTCTGTTGTTCCTTGTGGCCACACAGAGTGTCTCCTTTGTTTAGACATCTCATTTAAGGAACATATGGTCTTTTCAGCTTCATTCTCACAGGGTACAGCACAATAGAGACTTCTGCCTTTTGTGGATGGTTCATTTCAGGAGAGCTATGGGAAGAGCGGGTAAAACCAAGTGTCTCATACATGTTCCATATTTTTCTATAATTCTTTTTTTTTAGATTTATTTATTTTATGTAAGTACACTGTAGCTGTCTTCAGACACACCAGAAGAGGGCGTCAGATGGATGGTTGTGAGCCACCAAGTGGTGGCTGGGATTTGAACTTGGGACCTTTGGAAGAGCAGTCAGTGCTCTTAACCCGCTGAGCCATCTCATCAACCCCTTCTTTAATTCTTGAAAAGACAGTTTAAAAACAGCACTGTGACTTGATATTTAACTATTTTTAGTTAGTTAGTTAATTAGTTAGTTAGCTAGTTAGTTAATTTTTCAAAGCAGGGTTTCTCTGTGTAGCCTTGAATGTTCTAAAACTCACTTTGTACACCAGGCTGGCCTCTGACTCACAAAAATCTGCCTGCCTCTGCCTCCTAAGTGCTGAGATTAAAGGCATATGCCACCACCACCATCAGCTTAACACTTATTTTCAATGTGCATGAGTGCTTTGCATGTGTGTGTGTGTGTGTGTGTGTGTGTGTGTGTGTGTGTGTGTGTGTGTAATTCCTCTGTTAGCCATCAGAGGGCATCAGAACCCTTGGAACTATAGTTACAGGTAGTTATAAGCTTCCATGACCATGTGGTGCTGGGAACTGAACTAGAGTCCTCTGTGAGAGCAGCAAGTGCTCTTAACCTCTGAGTCATCTTTCCTGCCCCTTGGCTTTTTAAATCAGTTAATCAATCAATCAATCAATCAATCATCAATCATCATCATCATCACCATCGTCATCGTCGTTATCGTCATCATCTTATTCATAAAAGATCACTACATAAACTCCTGTCTTAGGCAACAGAAATTAATAAATATAGAGAGAAGCACCATTAGCATTGTGGAACGTAGCCTTCTACTTTTTCCACTGTGTGCATATTCGCATTAACAAAATGTGTTGTTTTGTAAGTTGATGTTTTGCTAGCAATACAGTGGCCATCTTTGAATGTCCTAACGCTGTAGAACTTCTGTAGTGTTCACATGGCAGTCCCACGCAGCGTTCTGAGTCGTTGGCTCATCAGTTGCTCCGTCTGCATTGATGAACTTCGTCCTTGAAGCTTATGTCTGCACAGGTGTGGCAAGGCTCTCTGTACTCACACCTTGATACTCATCTTCTTGACTCTGCTTCTTGGAAAATTCACACGCAGACTGTGTGTTTAGACAATGGTTTTAGAAATGACAGGACATTGCCTTTGTCCACTGCAGGCTTTCTCAAATGACAACATTCAGATTCTAATGTGAGAAATAGATTATGGTGTTTCACTTAGAACAGCAGAAACACACATGTCCTCGGGTTTTTTTTTTCTTTTTTTCAATTTTTTTTATTAGATATTTTCTTCATTTACATTTCAAATGCTATCCCGAATACCCCTTTACCCTCCCATCCTTGGGTTTTTTGTTTTGTTTTGTTTTGTTCTTTTTAAATTTAACCATCAAAATTTGCTAGTTCTCTGCATTGTTAGACACTCTGTCCCAGGGAGTTAACACACCAGGGAGCTTGGAGTTATTTCTAGAAATGTCCCATCTGTGGAACTTCTGTGTATCCATAGCCTGGAGTCAAAAGGCAGGCGAATGGAGAGAGGGTGCTGACTGGGGTTCCAGGGATGGAGGAGTGAGCCACTCTTACGCCCAAGGGAGTCAAAGATGGTTTGATCAGACACATCTTAGGACCAAGCCAGGCACACAAGTGTAATCCAAGAGAGTTTAGGGTTATTACGGTGGGTGATACACGTGGTAAATCCCCAAAGCCCTATTTATTATTTTCTATCAGCCAAATGAAGCAATTTTTAGATTTACATTTTGATTCTTTTTGATGAGCTATCACCATGGAGATGAAATTGAAAAGCCTTTTCTCGACAACATTTCTGTGAAACCATTTGTTTAATCATTTGTGTACTGTGACTCTGGGAGGCCCCCAGACGTCTTTGCTTCTCTTCCAGGATGAGCTCATGCTTGATGGTTTCAGCCCCTCTTGGATCCTGCCCAGCAGCGGTGTCCAGGTCTCCCACCTGTCCAGGCTCTTCCAGCCATGGGACGGGCATCCTTCAGCTTCCCACAGTCCATCCCAGAAAAGGAACTCTCAAATGAACAAGATCAGAGAAAGAATGTGAAAGAACATGCCTTTTGTTCTACAGGGATGGCTCTGAATATGATGTCTAGATCCAGCTGGTTTACTCTCTTATAGACAAGTTCCTACAGAGATGGAGATGGGCTAATGAGGGAGGCTAAGCTGCCCTTTTGTTGGTTTGTGGTGGTAGAGGTGTGGTGGTAGTTCTAGAAGTATTTATGAATTCACCCCTCTACACACCATACACACACACACACACACACACACACACACACACACACACACACACACACTTTTTTAAAAAGTTGTAATTTCAAGATTCCAAGTAGAGTCAAGACAATTTTGGAGGAAAAATATATTAGAAAAACCTCACTTGAGCCGGGCGTGGTGGCGCATGCCTTTAATCCCAGCACTTGGGAGGCAGAGGCAGGCGGATTTCTAAGTTCGAGGCCAGCCTGGTCTACAGAGTGAGTTCCAGGACAGCCAGGGCTACACAGAGAAACCCTGTCTCGAAAAAAACCAAAAAAAAAAAAAAAACCCTCACTCACCAATGTTTCTAGAATCATATAGAGAAGAGTCTAAGGCTTTCTTTTAGATATCAGTCTACTTTATTAGCCAGAAAGAATGGATTGCTTTTATAAACTTCCAATGCTCTGACCTGATCCATACTTGCATTTAGAGTTCTGATAATGTATCTGCTCTAGTAATGAGCAGTGCCCTCAATGCACCGTCATTTGGTTTTATGATTTGGCTTCCCAGTTGTGAGGCTTAGCCGTGTCTGGAGACTTAAGGAGTCACAGCTTTGTCCTGTCCATGGCCCAGGGAGGACACTGTAGCACCTGGGCCGCAGCGGCTTCAAGCCAAGTTCACATCCTGGTTTATAGCTGTCCTTCCTGTCCATGTCTTATTCTGTCTCTTTCCCTTGTTGCTTTCCTTCGTCACCTCCTTTAAAGGGGTTGGTTGGTTGGTTCCTGGCAGTTCACAGTTTACTCTGGAGAAAATGGTGCCATGGCTCAGGGGAACACAGAGCCCAGGCTGTTTGTGTCACATCCCATTCCTGCCACCAAGAATTGCTGCTGCTGCTCCTCCCCCCCACCCCCACCCCCGTCTCCATCCCGCAGGGATGCCACAGGACTCAGGGTGGGACCCTGGCCTAGTCAACCTTAAAAGTCTCAAAGACATTTTGACAGCTTCCAGCGAGTAAAAATTCATATCTAGCTCACTGCCTGTTAAGAGGCTTTTGATTGATAGCTCTCTGTTTTAATGTTAGAGAATCTGTATCCACCCACTCACAACATGGGGGCAGCATACTATATTAGAAGAAGACACAGCGTCCCTGCTAAATGCCAGTTCTGTTGTTTACTAGACAAGTCACATAGATGATGCCCAGTAAGTGCTGATATCCTGTGCCTTTCCAGCGCCCCTCCCCCTCTTCCCCGGTGGGAGTGATCATGCTGACATTGCCCCATTGCTAAAGTCCCTCTGTGTTCCTGTTCTGTACCCTACCCCACTCCTTGAATTAAGTTACTGGCTCAGGGATCTGCCAAGTGGGTAAGTGCATGTTCTTTGCTTTTGCACAATACCCTTTTCCCATTTCCCAATGGAACAAAGCAAGACTTTGGGCTGCGGCGGGGGTATTTTCTTTTTTTGCACTTAGATGCTGAAGTGTAGAGCACACATTCAATTTTTTATTGGTTTGCCTTTTGTTCCTCCTGGAAAAAGTATCAAGGCACACACTAAAGGTCCCTGGCAGCTCCGTTCTCTGCTTCTTCTGCATTTTCCTGTTATCCCAGACCCATCAGATCTAATAATGGGCTTGTGCATGGAGAAGTGGAGGTTGAATTTCCATGAGCTTTCAATCCTTCACTGTGTTCAGCAATAGGGACATTTTTGCACAAGGTAAATATAAGAAATATATAGTGGGCATAAACTCAGTCTGCAAGCATAGAATCCAAAAAAGGTGACATCGATTATAAAAAATGTTTTCCTCACGTCCACTTTCCACAAAATACCAAACTGTAGACATTTCTGGGTTCCCCTTCGTTGTTTTCCCAGAGGGGTGTGTATGAGTTTCTAAGTGAATGTTACCAAGCAGAAAGGAGGCAGAGATGTAACTCAGAGGGACACTGTCTCATTGACTTCAACTTGACACAAGCTAGTGTCATCTGAAAGGATGGAACCGATTGATGGGAAGACCCAGCCCATTGTGGGCGGTGCCATCCCTGGGTTGGTGGTCCTGGGTTCTATAAGAGAGCAGTCTGAGCAAGCCAGTAAGCAGCACTCCTCGGTGGCCTCTGCGTTAACTCTTGCCTCCAGGTTCCTGCTCTGTTTGACTTCAGTAATAAACAGGGAAGTGGAAGTGTAGCCCAGATAAAACCCCTTTCTCTCCCCAAGCTGCTTTGGTCATGGTTATTTCATTGCAGCTATAGTAACCATAACTGAGACAAAAATTAGTACCAGGGTTGTGAGGTATGTTGTGACAGACTTGACCATGTGTTTTAGGGAAGATCGTGGTAGGACTTTAGAACTTCAGGCAGGAAAACTCACTGAGTGTTCAAAGCTTGGTGAGCCGGTCTGTGGGGTCTTGGGCGGTGAGGATGGTGAGAGAAGTGCAGAGAGAAGTTTGAGACTCCCTTAATGACTCTTATCAAGGCCATTTGAGGCTATTTTGAGTGAAGAATCAGTGGATTGGTCAGCTGGAGCTGAAGAATAGGATCTAAGATTAACAAGAAACTAGAACCACTAAAGTAAAACCTTTGCTTTAATGGGACAACTGGTGCTGTCTGCTGGAGCTGAGAAGTTGATGGTGATGGAGAAGAGACCAGCATCACTGAGGTGGAATCCTCTGGGACATGTTTCCTTAGGGTCAGCACACAGAGGCTATGTACCAGAGGTGGCCAAGGTTGCAGTTCAGGCTGCTAGCTGATCTTGGTAGAATAAGAATCACACAGGTGGTAATGGCTTTGAAGGCATGAAGGGGTCAGGGAGAGAAGCTGAGGCTTGGCACTGTGTCACAGGGCTGGAGTCCCTGAGGAGAGCCCAGGAGAGGCTCTCTTGGTGAAATCGGAGGCCAGTTGCAGCAGAACGCCATAGATTTTGGAGGTGCCAGTACCATGAGATGATCATCAAGAACATCAGCAGGTGTGGAGTGGAGCCTAGAAGCCAATCTAAGTGTGCTACAAAGGACGGAGCTAGAGAAGTGACCCAGGCCCTTTGGAGAAGCCCAGAAGAGATCCTGAGTGGACCCCGGACATTAGATGATGAATTATTCACACTGTTAGTTTGCTTTTGCTTTGTTCAGATTGTCACTGGGCCCTGGCTCTTCCCTCTTGAAGTAAGGAAGTCTTTTCACTTTTGATTTTACAGGAGCCTACAGTTGAGAGACTTGAACTTTTAAGGAAATTTTGAAAATTGAGGCTGGATATTTTAGAGAAACTAAATTTTGAAAGGCTGGGGGACTTTTACATTTCAAATATTTATATTGTGGTTTCTATATCAGTGTGTGATCCTGGGGATGAAAAAGAAAGGAAAGGCTACAGCTTAGCAGTCATTTGTTTGGGTGTTAAGTTGACAGGTCAGATGTACTATCTAGCTTAACGTCAGCTTGACACACACGAGCTAGAGTCATATGAAAGGAGGGAACCTCAATTGAGAAAACTGCCTCCATAAGATCCAACTATAGGGCATTTCTTAGTTGGTGATTGTTCGGAGGGGTCAGCTCCTTGTAGGTGGGGACAGCTCTGTGCTGTTGCTCCTAGAAAGCAGGCTGAGCAAGCCATGAGGAGAAGCCAGAGGCTTGATACCTGTATCAGTTCCTGCCTCCAAGTTCCTGTCCTGTTAGGGTTTCTGCCATGGCTTCCCTAGGTGGACTGTGATGTGTAAACCAAACTAACCTTTTCCTCCCCACGTTGCTTTGGACATGTTTCCTCACAGCAACAGAAACCCTTATAAGACAAGAGGTAGACTGCGACTGAGTGTCCAAGTAGTAGAGTTTGATCCCACATCTTGCATAAAGGGAGGAAGCAATGAATGCGCCCTCGTTTGGTCCACCTTGATGTCTAGTGAGATAGCCCTGCTTCCTCAGTGGGCTTCTTCCCTTCAGTCCCTGAAGGCACTGGCATTGCCCTGATGCCCTCAGGGGTCTTAGGAGAGTCTAAAGACCTGATTGAGCCAGGTAGCTAATCACCACCCTGTCTTCACCGCCCTTTTCATGCTCCTGCATCAGGGCCGAGCACTGAGGTAATGCCAAGAGGCTTCTCTGCCTTGAGTGGCCCCCACTATTAGGCGGACAATGTCTTCTCAGTCCTTGGATTCTGTTGTCTTCCTGGTTTGACTTGCCTCCAATCCTGTGACAGTCACAGTGAACTAGAAAGTGGGTCTGCAGATGTGGAACTAGGAAGTGGGTCTGTCTCCAGATGTGCTTGCTCACCCATGCCTGTGAGGTGGAGGAATCTTTGGAAAGATCCAGGTCCTAATTCTGGTCTACCTTGGGTGCACTTGACTGAGAGCAGAGCGGTCTGATAAGACTTTCTGTGGTGATGGACGCTGTCCATGCTCTTTTCCAGTCCTTGCAGCCAGAGCCACACGAGTGATAAGACTGGGGCTTCGGAGTTTGTTCCACTTTAACTCACTTGAACAGCCACATGTAGTTAGAAGCCGCCAAATCGGACAACATAGGTCTAGATTTTTTTTTAACTTAAAAGACCAAGAATTCGTGTCTTTGTTCTCCACATGGAGCTGGTACAATTCATCCCCAAAGCAAAGGTGGATTATATCTCGTCTTCCCAGGCATAAGGGAATGTGTCTGTTTGAGTGGGCTCTGTGAAAAACATCAGCGAAGACTTCAAAGTTCTACCTATATAAACATATGTTTGAAAACGTTGCTCTCAAACCAGTGAGCAACTCAAAACCTGAGTGACCCCTAACCCCTAAACGTTGCCCCATACCCTGAGTGAGCCCCGTTGAGAGGTAAACTTACACAGAAACTCGTGGCTTCAGAGGGGCGGTGACTTGCTTTAAGGGACACAGTCAGTTTCTGCCAGGACAGTCTCAGACCAGGTCTGCCTCACTGTGTGGAGAATTCATGCCTAGGGCTCCACCGCTTCTCTATAGCATTATGACCACACCTCTCGACTGTTACATCTGCCCTGGAAATGATTGTCTCCTGGAGAAAGGGCCACGCCTCTCGTTCCAGCCGCCGCGTGTGGCAGGACATGCACTAGTCAGCAGGAGGAATGACAAGTTCCCATGCCTTTGTGGGATGAGGATGAGACTCCAGGCGTAACTTAGTTCCCACATCCACCCCCCTCCTCCTTCTATCCGAAAGTAGTGGTCCCAACCCTCCTGGTTCATGGCTTTAGAGATGCAAGGGGTGCTCCAAATAAGGAAAAGACTCCGCTCCTTAACTAGCCTAAAGGAGGAAGCTCAGTATTTAAATTAAATTAATTCAAGCTGCTGAAACAAATGGACTTAATATAATGCATAAAGACACAAACTGATTGAGGTTGGGTTCTCTCTCATTTAAAAACCAAAATAGCTTTTCCTACTGGGTCAGGGCTTTGCCTCTGAGTAAGAAGGAAGAGACCAGATTCCTGTCAGCAAGGAATGATTAAGGGTAGAAATTACGAACCCCCATACCTCCAAGGGACCTTCCAAGTCAGAGGTGGGCTTGCAGGCAAACATAGAGAGACCGTATGCAGGCTAGACTCTTAAAATTTTCTCACCCGTCTGCTCGATCACAGTTCAGTTACAGGATCATGCCTCCATGCAAGGAAGGCTGGGAAATGTAGTGTAGATATGGAACCAGGAAGAGGAAATGACCACGATTAGGGGTAAACCAGGTTTTGCCACTCATCCAAACTAACACATGTCCGATCTTTGCTATAAGAGACCAGATGGTAAAAAATAAATATTTTAAGCTTTGTAAGCCATATCATTTCTATCTTACCCATTCGTTTCCATGACTTCACTATGACTATGCTATAAAACATTAAGAAAGATGCCAGGGCTGTTCCAGTAACCTGCTCCAGTAACAATGGCTTATTACAGCCCCGGATCCATAGTGTATCAACCATGGCTGCAATCCAGGAAAAATGTTGCCTGAGCAAAATATGAAATACGAATATTTCAGATAGTTTGCAAAGAACTACAAAAAAATTGTCAGTGATTCCTGGAGCAGACCTGGAGAGAATGAGTATAAATGGATTAAACGGCGTAAAAGAAGTCTGAGAAGTAAGAGAAGTCTGAGAAACAATTAAGATGTTACAAAAGAGACGATTCCAGCTATGTTTCAAAGGAAGATAATGCTACTGTACAAAGAAAATTGTTTATTAAAAAGCGTAATTTTAAGTACCACACTCATGATCTTTGGAATGGGACTAAAGAATGTGTATTTTCAGCATGATCTTTTGCCATTTAGGCAGGTGGTAGAGGTGCTGTGTAATCCATTAAGAGCCATTAGTGCCCCTGACCCTAGCATAAAGTAAGATGCAGCTTGTCCATGAAGCTCCTCATACAGGGAAACTAAACTTCCTTTCAGAGAAACTGAAGAGAGAATGGCCGTGGACTTACAGGTTTTTCTATTACAATGATGATGATGATGATGATGATGATGATGATGATGATGTAGTTCTTGAGACTCTCTTGTTTTGTGATGATTTTGCTCGGAGGTAGTTGGATATGTGAATTGTAAGTAAGAGTTAAAATTTCCAAGCCAAGCTGGGAGGTGGTGGCTCATACCTTCAATCCCAGCAACCAGGAGGCAGAGGCAGGTGGATCTCTGTGAGTTTACAGAGTGAGTTCCAATACAGCCAGGGAGATACAGTAGAGAGACCCTGTCTCAAAACCAAAATAAAACAAAACAACAAACAAACAAAAACTTCCAAGTCAAGTTGTGACTCAGCAAACAGGCTGCTGTCTGCTCTGTTCACACTTGCTTGCTCTTCCCACATTGTCCACCCCAGGCTCTGCCAAGGGACCTTGCTCGTCAGTATGGAATACACTGTCCCAGCTCAGGATTCTTAATCCTTGAAGCTCTGTGGCCGCTGTCTCTCATCATGCCCTAGTGCAGCTAAAATCTCTCCCTCCATCTTCAGAAATGTTTAGTCTCCCCCCCCCCCCCTTCATACTAGCTTCCCTCCCGTTGCATAGAAACCAGCATGAGGGAGGCTAATTGGCCAATGAGAGTCAGGGAGTGGCTCCCTTAACCCTCTGGTGGCCAATGCAGAATCCTAAGAGCGCTCCAACAGGGAGATGTAAAAATGCATTGTGAGTGGCCTTGAGTGGTCACCTCTGGAGTCACATATGTCCTTCCATCTGCTCATGGTCCAAAGATGTAATAGAAGCAGAAGGAAGAAGGGTCCACCTCTAAGACCCCTGCTTTCCTCTAGAAGTAGCCAATTGCCTACTTTGAGTATTGGTAGGGATGTTTGAGATTCCCTGAGTGAGAAAATGCAAAACGTCCAAGAGGAAAGTAGCAGACCTAAGTGTGTTTCTGTAGTTCACACCCAACACACAGAGGTAAAGAAGGGGAAAAGTAAGCCAGGCGTGGGGGCGCACGCCTTTAATCCCAGCACTCGGGAGGCAGAGGCAGGCGGATTTCTGAGTTCGAGGCCAGCCTCGTCAGGACAGCCAAGGCTACACAGAGAAACCCTGTCTCGAAAAACCAAAAAAAAAAAAAAAAAAAAAAAAAAAAAAAAAAGAGGGGAAAATGCCACCCCCCTCGAGATTCCTTTTATGATAAATGATGGGGAGTCTTGTGCTCATGTCTGATTTCTGAGAATGGAATTTTGCCCTTAAATGACCAGATCTGCTCATTTCTCAAGTCCCCATGTCTGGTGAGTCCCGGCAGCTCACCTTCAACTGTCTGCCTGGAAATACAGAATGCCTAAGCCAACCTTGTCCTTAGCTCGGTAGCCGGGCAATGTGCTGGCCCAGGATATGGTTTTGGCAGCTAAAAGAACTTCTCTCCTTGGCAAGGCAGCCTTGTCTATTCCAGAAGCCGTCAGGTGAGTCACTTTGCAAATGCAGATGTGAGCTGCCCAGTGGCCTCATACCTTATGAGATTTACCTCAGGAACCTTGGGAGAATTGGGAGTAATAGATATCTCCTCTGCTAGGGAGAGCTTGCTTCGCTGTAAGTTGCCCTATGCTTCTGATACGGATGTGTAAGTAATTGAAATCACAGCAGCACAGCGGGTAAGCAAGTACAATGATGGAGAACAGTACCTCAGAAGTGCTTGTTTTGTTTTGTTTTGTTTTGTTTTGCTTTGTTTTGTTTTAGATTCACAGCAGCCACAATCTTACTCAGAAATGGGGTCTAGCAATTCTAGTAGCTTGGGTTCAAAATACCTTTTCCCATCTCACTAGACTTTGTACCTGCTGAAGTCCATTTCTCTTTCTGTAAATCTCAGCAGATCTGGATTACTTCTTCAACTCCAACGCTTGATCACAGTCCTTAAGTTTTCGGTTGGTTTTGGTTTGTTTTGTTTTCTGCAGACAGAATGACCTTGTTGCTAAACATAAGCTTCCTCCACATAAACCTCCTCTCCGGTCTTATTCTTGGTATTTTTTTGGTCCCCTTTCCCAGAGTTTCTTCTGCGGCACACACCTTTGGGACCGTCCGTTTCTATAGTACCTTCTTGTTTCCATGATCAGACACACACATAAGCACACGGGAATCAGGGGCTGGCTGCAGAGTGGATGCTATATCCCTGCTCTTCCCAGCTGTCCTGATGTAAGAGCTGCCATGAATGTTATGAACCCTGCCCAAGCTGCCCAACAGACTGGTTTCTTTGCTTCCAAAGCTTGCTTTGGTGACAGCTGCCAGCATTTTCATGTCTGTACCTGGCCTTGGCCATTCTACACCTTTACTTCTCTTGGTTGGACCCCCATTGCCCAATGTGAGTAAAAGCTTTCCCCTTCAACTACACCCAAAGTCTACATTAGATATTTAAAGACGTCTCCACCGAGTAAACTTTGGTTCTTCGATGGTAATATTCATCTCAAGAGGCATCCCAGCATGGATGGATCTTAGAGACAAACAGAGCTACATCAAACTATATAACTACTTGACTATCTGTAACTCGTGTCCTGTGGGCATAAGTAACCTTATGTGGAGGACAAGTGGTACAACAAGAAATATTTGTATAATATTTACTATATTGTTACTGTTGTAAATGCTTTATGTAAGTTTTTGATGGAAAAAATCATATTAAGCCTATATTAGCTAAAGCACAATCTCTTTCATTTCTCAAATGGCTAGGGTGCAGAGAAATCAGGTCTTGTGGCTGAAAACATACTAAATACTGTGCATTAGTCCCTGCTTTATGGCAGATTAGGGGACAGATTTATATAGGAGTTTGGCATAGCAGCCAGTGTTCAATAGATGATCATTACGCTTATTATATGTGTTTAATGGACAGATCTGTCACAAATGGTGTGATTTCTCAATGTATACGAATAGAGAGCTAATGAAAAAATACGGTTTTAATTAGCAGTTTTTGCTAAGCTTGCAGACGAAATGCCCCTCTCTTAACAAGGCTTTCTGGATCTATAAAATCCACTCCGGCGTAATCAGCAGGATCCCTTGGTAGCTAGCCATTCCACCCGTTACGTTAGCCTTGCTTTGATTGCTGTGGCAGAGATGTTACATTCCTGCACGGATCTGGGCTTCCGGATCAGCCCTCGCTGCTAGGTACAGAGTTGTGTTACCTTGGACCCCCCCAGGACCTTGTTAGGCCACCTTGGCCTGCTGAATGCCCAGTCTTCTTACTGGTCATTCAGCCAGAGACTTGAAGATTTGTCCTAGCATTTCAGAACTGGATAGTCAAATTAGCATTGGCTCCTAAGTATATGCGTCTACCCAGAGCAGGGCTCTTTCTCCTCATTCAGGTCTCTATTCCAATAGTCTCTTTAGGAAGACCTTGGATCCCCAGATGCGCCAGACTTGGAGGTATAGTTCCTGACTTCTAGCGTCCATGGTGTGCTGTTGGGACTGCCTTCCCCGTGTGAGGTAGAAGGAGTGTTGACAAAGAGAAGGGTCAAAAGAACAGCAGAAGAAAAAGAAAAACTAAAAAGAAAAAAGATAATTTAGAGGGAAATAACTTTCATATATAGAAACCATTTTGAACTGGGGGATTCTTTGGGGGCGTATATTGCAATTTCTTACAAAAAAAAAAGTTAGCGGGTTTCTAAGGTGAATTCCTCAAAGTTACATGGCTGTGCATTTTATGTGACTTCTGGATGAGGACATCAGAAACTTCTCCAGCCTGCCCCTACTTACCTAGAACCTGTGCATGTTGAGATACTGTTTGGGGGAACTCAATTATTGACTGACTCTGGGGGGAGCTCAGAACCCAGCGCCTCCGGGCATGAACCCACGGCCATCAACACCCAGCTGCACACCTGCTGGATGCAGAGTCACCAGAGAACATGCCCCAAACCTGCCTTTGCAGGAGTATTTTATGTCCTGACCATGAGAGCAGCCACCCAGGGGAGAGCAGGATTATTACAAGGGGACAGACCAGATGTGCTCTTGTTTTGTTCCTCAAACACACAGAAAGGCCACAGGCAGCCCAGGTCATCAGCTTGTAGAAGCTGCCTGCTCTTTTACTCTGCGGCTGTTCCTTTTGCTTTGTTTTTGTAGGGATGGGGAGCCCTCATCCTCAGCCAGATTTTGCCTTTTTTTTTTTTAATTATTCTTCATAAGTACTCTGTAGCTGACTTCAGAGGCACCAGGGGAGGGCGTCAGATCTCATTACGGGTGGTTGTAAGCCACCATGTGGTTGCTGGGATTTGAACTCATCACCTTCGGAAGAGCAGTCGGGTGCTCTAACCCGCTGAGCCATCTCACAGGTTTTGCCTTTTGCTTGGTTGTGTTGCCAGCAAAGGTGCCGGCTGAGATTATCTCTCAAGCTCCTGCAAAAGGCAGCCACCCACCTTTCTTATCCTTGCTTCCCTTCCCTACCTGAGGCTCTTTGAACAGTTTTCACAAGCAGGGGAGCCCTTGGAAGCAAGCTTGCCTAGCTGCCTTCAAATGCATGCGTCATGGCGAGCTAAGGTTGAAACTCTGTTGTGGATTCAGTCAAAGGAAATCCAGCTGCTACTAACTGTACTTACCTACTTACCGTTGTTGTTTGTTTACTTTTTCCTGTTTTATTTTTTCCTTTGTTAATCTTACCATTTACACCCCACCAATACTTCATTGGTTTCTTGACTCATCAAATTTATAGTAAATCTCTACTCCAGATCCCTAAATCCAGACTCTGGTCAGTTTGGGTTCAGAAACTTTGCTAAGTCAAGGGAGAGATGTATCAGGAGGAGGGAGAGGGGACTGGCAGGCAGAAGGGAATTTACAATATGTAACAGTGAGCCATACTACCAGAAATGTTACCTTCCTGAGTCCTTTAGTCCTTGAGTATCGTGTTCTATGGATCCCTGCCAGTCTATGAATGTGTCATAAAGTTTGATTGTCAAGATTAAAAGCATAACTGAGTCTCCTTCCTTCCCTCTTTCCCCTACCCTCCCTATCCTTCCTTCCCTCCCTTCCTTCCTTTCTTTCTTCCTTCAACAAAACAGTCTCTGTAATCCAGGCCCCACTGGCAGGCAGGCGTCTTAGGTTTCCTCTGGTGTTTTGAGTTTTTCTCTTTTTCCCCCCATGCAAGGACTATGATGTTTGTGGAGAGCTGGGCTGCCTTGTGAGCTCCACAGGCTGTGTTCCTCTCCTGGAGCCCTTGGTCTAGAGAGCATCAACCAAAGAAGCTAATAGGTTCATGAAACACAGGGGTGAGCACCACAAGAAAATAGGAAAAGGGAAATGTGTCAAAGAACTGAATTTGGGATCCAAGAAGGTCTTCCGCATGAGAGAGTATTTGAACAGAGACCTGAACAGATAGACTCATCTGTTCAGGGTATACTTAGGATCTGCCCTAGCCTTCAACTGCTCCAGCGTCCTTTTCAGCCAGAGTTGAATTCCACCTTATATCTGTACCCCCAAGATGCTGTGGGGGCAGAGGTCAGGAGGCTGCTGAGTGGGAGTGACCCAGTCTTAGGCTCCAGTCAGCCTTTAATAAAGATCCAGGTAACCCTTTGAAAGATGAAACCAGTGGTCAGGTCTCCCCTAGCAGAAGAGTATCGAGTTTCAGTTTTTAATTATGGAACTGAGGAGGCAGCCCTGCCTCTATCCTGTTCTGAGGGTTCAGCTGCCTCCCTCCCGGGATGAGGCCTTCCTGTCTCCAATCCTGCAAGCCCCAGGGTACTTACCTCAAGCAAATGCTGGCTGTCCCAAGTTAGCCCTTACCAGGGCACCCAGTCACAGGCTCTAGAAAGGTGGGTAGGTGAGAGAGTTGCTGGAATATGGGAAGCAGGATTGGCTAGGGTAGCCAACACTTGCAGCTCTGGGTTGCCCCTCCAATTATGTTACAGAAAGATAGGAAAGCAGCAGGCAAGGCCAGGAGTCCAAGCAGGTCTCTTCTCTCCTTCTTCTCACAATTTGGTAACACAGTGTGAGAGCAGAGATGGTGCTAACGGAGGACTCCCAGTTAGTGGATCACAGTTCGGGACTTGATATATGCTGGCCTACACCGGCTCAAGCATCTCAAAACCTGTTATTCAGTGCACAGTAAGGACTGCCATTCCCTTGGGATCAGAAGTGTTCTAGGCTTTGAAATGGTCCAGACGTTGGAACAGTTGCCTATCTATGATGAGTTATCTTAAGAATGAGACCAAAGTGTCAACACAGAGTTCATCGTATATTTCATGTACTTCCTGTGTGCAGGACTTGCCTATGTCAGAGGGCACATATGGAATGTTCCACTAGTGACTAGATGCAAATGTTCTTAAAGGTTTTGCTTTCGAGAATCTTGGATTTTAGTTTTTTTTTGTTTTTGTTTTTTTTTTTTTTTGTAGAGATCTCTAATCTGTAGTACTATTCCTTTTTAAAAAATAAAATAGCCGGGCGTGGTGGCGCACGCCTTTAATCCCAGCACTCGGGAGGCAGAGGCAGGCGGATTTCTGAGTTCGAGGCCAGCCTGGTCTACAAAGTGAGTTCCAGGACAGCCAGGGCTATACAGAGAAACCCTGTCTCGAAAAAACCAAAAAAAAAAAAAAATAATAATAATAATAATAATAATAATAAAAATAAAAATAAAAAAAATAAAATTTCAAGAAGTTATATAGTCTCAAAGGTTATCTGATTATCAGGTCAGGATCCATATGGCATTGACTTAAAAATCTACCTATCAATTTGGCTTTAGCAGATTCTTCCTTTTTAAAGGTCTGTTTTAAAAATTGGGGGGTTCTATGTGGAGTGTGAGTGAGTGTATGAGTATGACAACTGAGCCATCTCTCCCACCCTTGCTTTACCAGGTTTTATTTTTTATGGTACTGGGGATTGAACCCAGGACCCTATGTGTGCTAGGCAAGTGCTATATCATTTGAGCTACACCCTCTGCTTGCCTGCTGTGTTGTACGGGCTCCAACATAACATCATAAGACAAATGGAAAAGGAGCCCTACCTTCGTGCAAGTGTGTTGCACGAAGTGATGTCTATCGACCTTTGATATGGCCAATTTTGCAGAATTAGCCCAGTTAGTGGTTTCATGGCTTCGGGGTTGCAATGGAAAGTGGTGAGAGGGGATGATGGGGTGGAAAATAATCCGCAAGGCTGTGTTTTGTTTTTCTTTGACTCTACTAAATGTTCATGGCGTCTCAGTGCAAGGCCCTGTGGGTGGCCCTCCACTTCTACATGTCACCCCACCTGAGGTGCAAGAAAGGACCTGTGAACTCATCAGTGAGCTGAGTCTTACTCAGTAATTCTTTCCCCAGGCTCCGGATCCAGGAAATGTGCGAGGGAGCCCTGTGCTCTGGCGGCATACCTATCCAGATTGAACAAGGGTCCTGACACTGATCCAAGGCCATCCCTATATTCTCAAAGGTGGCCTTCCCCCTGGGATGGGGTGGGCATTAGTGGAGAACAGGAGAACAGCAAGCTTTAGAGTACTCCAAGTCAGGAGCACTACAAGCTTGGAAACACCACAGGCTTGGGAGCACCACAAGCTCAGGAGCACACAGGCCAGGAGCAAACTCCTGCCATCTTGCTTCAAAATCACAAAACCATGGAAGTCCCTGTAGCATTTCACCGTGACGAAGATGCCTCCCCTCACTCCCTCCAAAATGAATTCCACCAGTAATAAGCGGGGTCTTTTGTACCCACAACTCAGTAGATAATAAATCTCACTCCGAGGTATTAGAAATGCAAACTGACACTACAGCTGGCCCCCATCCTCTAACACCTGATGTAAAGAAAAGAACATTATCACATTATCCCATTTGAACACCCTTTACAGAGTGAAAAACTGAAACTTTTATCAAAGTGGGGGCTCCTGTTTTCTTCATTCCCTATAACACAGAGAAGTGTCAGCCTCTGTGACGGCGAAACCAGCTGCAGCCAGATCGCGAGCAGCAGCCACATGCAGGCAATTTTAATGTGCAGCTGGGTTCTTCCCTTCCCTTTGACCTGATGTCCATAAGTAAAGATTTTAGGACGCGTAAAACCTTGAGCACTGACAGGGGGGCCTTCCCCTCGCCCCAGGCAAATGGCTGTCTTGAGTATGCTTGCCGGTACATTCCTCAGTCTTGCCTCCTCTGGGGGGGGGGGTTCTCGAGGGCATCCCCAAAAATCTGACCTGGCTCTTTGAACATGTCTCTTCTCCATAAATCACCCTCCACGGCAGCTTCCTGGAGCTGCAGAGGACTCACGCCATCGTTGTAGAAAGGTTTAACCCAGCCTGGAAGATGAAGATCTAGAGACTTAGTAACAAGCCTTCCAAGGATCCCCTGGCAATGGAGGTATAACTGGCCACCTCCCTAAACAAAATGGTCAGAGTTTGGCTTCCCTGCAAGCCACAGAGAGGTAGCCTGGAAGCAGACACACCTAAAACTTCATGGTGCCCACAATTTGGTGCAAAAAAAAAAAAACCAATTTGGAACTGAACATAGTGATATCATTTCTGGAATGCTGAAGCCTGAGCCAGGCTGGGTCCCAGAGCCAACCTGAACTGGTTGCTGTCCTGGGTTGGGTTACAGCTCTGGCCCGTGTGAACTTGGAGCCTTCTGAGGAGGCCTCGCTTCCCGGAGCCTGTTTCTTTTTCTGGAAATAATTAGAGTCACATTTCTCGTCTCACCGGGTTACTAGGAGAATCGAATGACAGAGTGTGCGCATAGGCACTTCCTACACTCCAAGGTACTCTAAAAATAAAAGGTATTATTTTCTAATGAAGATGAATCTCAGTTCACAAACTCGTTTTTACAGACTCGAGGATGAATTTCTGTCCACACTGTATTGTCATCTTAGCTTCTATTTCAAGCACTATCTAGGATTGCTGGATTTAGCAAATATAAGTCTCGGGCACCTGGTGCACAGAGTGCTGTATTGTATTTGACAACTTTACCTCCTCCTTCCAGGCCACGAGGAATTTTTGGAAAGGATGACCCCCATTCTAGGATACAGTTCTAGAGACTTTAGCAAGGTTAAATCAGCCTCCAAAAAATTAGATAGAAATCAAATACAAATTAATCCTCCCAGATAGGTGCCAGCCATAATTAAAACATTTCCTACTCACCGCACATTTAACAACATCAGACATGATGGTATCTGTTCCAAAGACTTTTCCTACATTCATGTCCAGTATCTTGCTGAAAGTAAATGCTCAATTAATTGTTTTTTAAGCTAGAGTTTTACATTCTGCATCAGTCAGATACTAGACTGTCACTATCTGATATTCCTTCAGGAGAGAGGAATCAATCTCTCCCAATTGCTGGCAATCAAACCTGGTCAAACCTGCTTCTTCCCTGCATGACTGTGGTCAGTCTCCACTGGAGTAGATGTCTGGGTGGAGCTGGGGGGACTGGCCCAGAAAGTCCACCTGGGAAGGATCTGGAAGTTGCACACAATGCTTGTTCTGAGAGTGTTTGTAAACGGGCTCCCCATTGTGACTTCTGGCATCATTTCCAACTAATGACATCTTTCTGAGAGCCTTGCAGAGCTTGTCCGCTGCTCTACCAAGTTACGATCACCCAGAGACACAGCTTTGTGGTATCTGGAAAGTGAATTAACAGGTTGCTGCTCTCCAAAGGTGCAGTGTGTGTGTGTGTGTGTGTGTGTGATGTTCAGCTAGAAGAAGGGAAGACCATCTCCCCCCCCCCCGCCCCTCGTATACCTCTCTAGGACCTTCCACACTTGCTGTGTGTGATCTCTCTCTCCTAATTAACCTTTCTGCTTTTCCGTTAAAAGGGCAGTAATTTTTGCTCACATTGACATGCTTGCTACCTTGAGTGTAGAAATGTCAAACTGCCTTTGTGCGTGTCAGCTGCTTACGTACCAGCTGTGTGACCTCCCACCAGTTGCTTAATCTCTGAACTCCAGTTTCCTCACCCATTCAATGCAGAATAACAGCACATAAATACATTCACCAAGAGCCGGTCGGAGGATCACGTGGGAAATACATGTTCAGGGGTTTCTGTAGCACCCAGCACCTCCAGGCCTGGTGAACAAATTCTGGATGCCATTCCTGAAATAAAGTGAGTGTGGGGCCAAGGAAAGGCAGAAATCTGTCCCATTTGAGAAAGAAGGCAGACGGAGACTTCACGTGCTTAGTCTAATATAATTAGGTAGTCAGTCGTTAAGTTAGAATCTATCTTCCAATAAAGAAATCCAGCCAGGACCTCAGTTCTGGTCCCTAGCCCATCTGACTGAGCACAGTAGGTATTTCTCCAGCTTGTATCATGCACTGTTCCAGGATGTGGTCACAGCCTCTCCCATTAGCCTCAGCGATCCCCTATAGAGCCAATACAATCATGTCCCATGCATCAGACACTCCTCCTTGTGAACGGCTTTTTAAAGGCAAGGAGTGTAACTGCTTGTGTGCCTGTGTGCACACACCCACATGCTTGTACAGAAGGAGCACAGTGCCGAAGACTATCTCCAGCTGTGACAGAGTTCACGGAGAGGAGCTCTAGAGGGGTGGTTTCTGCTTTGAGGAAGTCAAAGTTGTTAAACCTTAACAGCTGGTTTGGACATATCAGTGGAACAGATGGGTTCCGGTATGCACTCCAAAACTTGCACCTTGAGGCACGTACACACACACACACACACACACACACACACACACACACACACAGGTATCATGCAAGCACGTTCACACTCTCACATAGAGTGTAACACTGGCACCAAAACAGACTAGTGCCACACTAGAGTCTTTAATTTGGGACCCACAGACTATGTAGACAACATGGCTCGAACAAAGGAGCCGTCTAGTAGTTTATGAGCCAGAAAGAGACACTAACAGTAAATCTTGAGGACAGAATAGGAGGACACCCCAAAAATTGGAGATCTGGAGAGTGCACAGGTATGGGGGGTCATAGCTATATGATATGACAGCATGCTATGGTACATACACATGATCTCTGCCTGACAATGCTCAAGAAGCTGAGGGGTAAGCTATGGTGTCCAGGAACAGGCTTTCTCAGGGTTTTCTCTATGAGAGACATCCAGACCCTACCCAGTAGCTCTCTGAAGGAACTTTAGAAGGGAGGGACCAAGTGGATGTGACAGGATTTGAAATCCTGTTTCTAGTGGTAACCAGCAGATTGTTGTCAGTTCTTTATGATCAGAGAGGTAGGGATGACTCTCTGTGAGTGTGTGTGTGTGTGTGTGTGTGTGTGTGTGTGTGTGTGAGAGAGAGAGAGAGAGAGAGAGAGAGAGAGAGAGAGAGAGAAACAGAGACAGGCAGAGAGACAGAGAAACAGACAAAGACAGAGAGGAGAGAGAGTGTGAGGAAGGGAGAGAAAGGAAGGGAGGGAGGGAGAGGGAGAGGGAGAGGGAGAGAAAGGCTGTCTTTAAATTTTAATTGGTCTGCAATGAAAGATTTAACTGTGTAAAACACACACTGCTCTCAGTCCCAGAGCACAGCTTATGTGCTGAAGGAGGAGGCTGGGGGATAGTGAGGAGAGACGTGGGGAGAGGCAGCTTCCTAATGGATCCCACAGGGAGCTGTGCCATAGGGAAACAGCTTGTAGGGTTTCCAAATCGAATGCAGGCCCAACTCTTTGCTTGTCCCGTCCGTCCGTCCTTCCAGTGGGAACGTTAATCTTTGCCCTCCGTGTTGTCAAGATAATCCTGTAACTGAAATCGATGGTTAGAGAGGAGAAGGCCTTGGCTGAGAGCTTGCAGTCGCACAGTTTCAAAACATGGCTGTTGAGGGCTCCGGCATAAGTGCCAGGAAGGATGATGGCCACTTGTCAGCCTATCCTTTCCAAATATGGGACAAGCCCAGGTGAGGCTGGCTCTCCTAGGTCCAACACAGTGCCTAATATTGGATGGAACTTAATAAGTACTGGTCAAAGTTTCCGTGAGCATTTTCAGAAGATCCACAGCACCTGAGGGCCCCCAGCCCTGGTGTGTTCTGTGAGCTGCCACTTGGCTGTAACGCAAAAATGAGCAGAGAGTCAGGCTGCAGCCGAGCCCTTTGTACTGTGCTCTCCAAGCTCTGTCCACCCTTGCCTTTGCTGCCCCAGGAGCTGATGTTCTCCTGAGTCTTCCCTGCTAATGACTTGCCCATGATTCTAGGTGAATGCTGGGAGCTTGAGCACACAGCCAGTAATTGTTGAGTGACTGAATGAAAGTTATAGTTTGCCTTTTCTTTCATCCTAATCGCCCAGTTTAAGGATAATGGCGGGAATTACAATGTGAGCGACACCTGCCAATCACTGGGAGTGTTCCTGAGTTGGGTTGCATGTCGTGTCTCTGTTCTTATTCCATCGTGGCTGAGGTCATGGGAAAGATGCTATGGTGGGGGCGGTAACGGTGAGGACTGTGGTAACTGTGGCAACTTCAGTGGCCGTCATGCCCACCACTCTCTGTATGCATCACCTTGAATCCTTCTGGCTGTTGTGCAGTTTAGACATTACATTCTCTATTTTATAGAAACAAGAGCAGAAGTTGTCTTAGTGCTATATAACAGAGGGGTACAGACTAGGTTGTATGTTTGTGTTGGGGGGGTGTACATGTGTATAAGACATACTGTGTCTGTCAAGGCCAATGCTTGGCGTTGGCTGTTTTCTTTTCTTTTTAATTATTCATTTTATGTATATAAGTACACTGTCACTCTCTTCAGACACATCAGAAGAAGGCATTGGATTTCACTACAGATGGTTCTAAGCCTCCATGTAGTTGCTGGAACTTGAACTCAGGACCTCTGGAAGAGCAATCAGGGTTCTTAACAGCTGAGCTATCTCTCTGTCTCCAGCTGTTTTTCTCTATAACTCTCTCCATAACTATTTTTCTTACTTTATTTTACTTTACTTTACCTAGAGCTCACTAAATCAACAAAACCAACTGGCCACGAAGCCATGGGATCCCCCTCTCTCTACTTTTTCAGCATCGAGACTACTGGCACTCACTCCTGTGCCTGGATTTTCACATGGGTGTTGGCCATCTGAACTTAGGTTCTCACGATCATGCGTCAAGCACTTTACTGAGTCATCTCTTCAGGCCCTAGATTATGTATCATAAACAAGAATTTGCTTCCCATTCTTCTAGAGGCTGGGATAAGATCAGGAGACCAGAACAGTCAGGTTTGGGGAAGGTCTTCTTCTGGCCTCTAGACCAGCCTGTTGTCCCATTGTCTCTTAAAGTTCTCTGGGCCCTTCTCATGAGGCCCTGGCGACATCACAAGGACTTTACTCGCCTGATCTCATCCATTCACTGGAGAACTCACTGAAATCCCATTTCATTTGGGCATCAGGGTTTCACCATCTGACTTCTGTATAGAAACACCAGCATTCAGTATCTAGCTAAGGGGTGAACCTGTATGACCAAGGCTGCCTAGTGAGGCTGTCGTTGAGGTAGTGTTTGCCTCAGATCTACTTAACTGCCCCCTAACCCTTCTCTTACTTCAGTACCGTGCTGGGGAGTGTCAGACCAAGCACTGAGGAAGGCCCAGGGGGTCCATAAAGACAGCCAGAGAGAAGCAAATTGTAGGGAGTCTATTATGGTTGATCTTAAAAGCCTCATAATGGCCTTATTTTCCCTCAGACTTTGAAAGCCAGTGATTTACCACAGCTCCCTGCACAGAGAGAAGTCCAGCCAGCTAGCCCTCCCTACCTGTGTCCTAGGCACCCATTCCTGACCCAGCAGGGACACAGGAAGGGGCGGGTCCTGTTCCTTTTACTCCTCTGAGACAGGAGAATATGAGGCTTTCTGAGGTTTTGTTTTGTTTTTTCCAGGTGGGTTATGGGCTTCGAGCCAAAAATCCTTTCAATTAATTGACTGGGAACAGCACCCATGAAGAAAATTAGAACCAGATAAGGAAGGAGGGCCTGCAGTGCTCAAAAGGCACATAGGGAACCGTTCTTGGATTGTCCTGATGATTTACCAGTGTTTTCCTAAAGTGAGAATCAGTCAGCAGGGGCCTGGATTTTTTATGAGGGAGGAACCTCTCCCAGACAGCTCTGTCCTCAACAGCCCCTGTAAATCCCACACCCCCACTTCCAGTGAGAACACTGCTCTCTCCAGAGTCACCGTGTCAAAGCCTGTTTAGCTGTTTCTTACTTATCAGCCCCAGCCCCAACATTAGTTCATGCTTGGAGTATGAAGCCATTTCATATTTATTCTTGTTATATCTGGCAGGGAGCCTTGAAAAAAATAAGAGTCTCGTGATGGTGCTGTTCGGTGCTTATATCTTTATGGTCTCTTGGATTGATTTGACAGAGCAATCACAGGCACAAGTGAGCCCAGCTCTTCCCCCAGCAGCAGGCCGAGAAGGACAGACTCACAGTTCACTTCTCCTGGTTCTGCCCTGAGTGTGTGTGTGTGTGTGTGTGTGTGTGTGTGTGTGTGTGTGCGCGCGCGCGAGAGAGAGAGAGAGAGAGAGAGAGAGAGAGAGAGAGAGAGAGAGAGAGCTCCTGCTTAGCCATTTTTGGTCCATGCATAGTAGCCCCATAGAGTTCCCCAAAGGCCAGTACTGAGTGAAAACCTCAAAAAAGACAAAGGGTGGGCTGCAGAGCCAAGAAGAGCAGCCTTCACCATAGAACATTCTAGAAAGCTGAGTGAGTCTGACTCCACCACAGAGGGCACTAAAGCCTCCTATGAGCCCTTGGTAAGGCTGCAGGGAGATTTGAAGAGATTTACCCAGTAACCTTCAACCTGCGTAGAAGCCAAAGTTTATATCCTATAAGCTTAAGATAGGTTAAAAGATTTCAGTGAAAGGTTTGTCAACTTGGAACTGTGTAAAAAGTTCCAGTCGGTTCCCTGGACCAGGATTTTAGAAAGTGAGCAGATGGGTTTCCAACTCTCAATCAGCTTAAGGGTCCATGAACAAAGGCAGATTTCCCAAATGTACACCTGTCCTTCAGAGGTCTGAGGCAACGTGACACGAGACTGAGGCTGGCATCTCATTTTCTAGCCATGTGTGGTTTAAGCCTTCATTTAAGCAGTGTTTTGAGCTTATATTTCACAAGTATTTCGGGGGAGATTCACCAAGCTTCTAAGAATACTAAGTCAGGATTTTGTGGGTAAGATGCTTTAGGTGAATGGTACTGCAGGTCCTATGCATAGATGATGAATGGAGACCGGGGATGAGGAGAATGGTACTGCAGGTCCTGTGCATGGATGATGAATGGAGACCGGGGATGAGGAGAATGGTACTGCAGGTCCTGTGCATGGATGAAGTCCGGGGATGAGGAGAATGGTACTGCAGACCCTGTGCATGGATGATGGATAGAGTCCAGAGATGAGGAGAAAAGGACACAGTAGGGAAGTACACAAACAAGGGGAAAACACAAAGGGTCTAGAGCCCGACCTACTTTACCCAGCTGATGTTTCTTCTTTCTCATGTCTGTTGCCCTCTCACCAGTATCAGAGCATCTGGCTCTCCTACCCTATCATATGCAGCGGTTCCCGGGACTACACCCCTCACAGCCAGTCTCCAGGTCTGTCCACCTGACTTCAATCTCCACCAATTCCTATTTCTGACACTCCCTTCCCTCTAGACCCTTCTCTCCAGCGTTCTCTGGAGCTCCTCACGTCTCCTGTTCAGCTCAGCCCCGTTGCTTTCCCACAGCCTAACCCCTGGACCCCTTGCTTCCTATTCCTCTTCAACACCAGCGCCTTCCTCACAGTCTAAAACTCTCCTGTCTGCAGTTCCCACCCACGTCTACACTCTCCAGAGCATTGCTGTATAGCTGCCTTGCAATTTCTTGTGCCAGGAAAGGGGGGCAGGGCTTTGGTTAATCAGCATTTCATTTGGCACTGGTAAACCTGGGCCTAGAGAGGAGAGCTACAGCCAGACGTCCAAAACGTCCCTTTTGGCTTGTTGGAACTGTTGACGAAATAAGATAAGTTTGGGATTAATCACTGGAAAACACATGAGATAAAACTCCGGAATCTAGAGACTTTAACTTCTTGGTCCTCATCCCAGGGTAGGTTATCAAAACCAAGACTTGTCCATTTTTCACAGTTTATGGGGTTTATCTAGGACCTGTCATGAGATGCTGACAGGAGCCCGAAATTGGTCTGTGTTCGAGTTTCCATTCCCACTCCATCATAAACACCTAAGGAGAGAAAAATAAAGGCCAAAGCAGCTGATTTCTAAACCTTTCAGTTACTTGGTAATTTTTATCTAATCTTTTTGTTAGTGAGGCTGAACTGGAAAGGTGAAGCCTTCTGTCTTCATTACAAGCAAATCGAGTTGTTTATTGAAGTGGTTGAGTTGGCAAAGGTGTCTACAGATGGATATGTGGCGACGGTTTGAGAAACGTACATTTTCACGGGATAAGGCAAAGGAAACAGGTTCGATACGCAGGTGGCAAGGAGAGCCAGATGTGGACAGGTTTCTCCTGAAGGGTCATCTGAGAGTCTTGCGCACCCCACCCCTCATGGCTTTCTCAACATACAGTCATGAAAAAAAAATCAGCCCAGCATTTGGAAAAATGTAGACGGAGCTTGAGATGCCAAAAGTCCCGAATGCTTACAAGAAAGCTTCGTTTTTGTTTTTTTTTTTTTCAATTGAATGGGATTATTTACGCTCCTCTGACGTATCACAACTAGCCTAACAAATGGGATGACAGAGTAATAAAATTCTTATCTGTGTGGAATTCCTTTAAAAAAAGATTTCCGAAGCAACTCAAGTGACAGATTGGCAGGAGACATTACTCAAGAGTGGTTTAGAGCCTAAAGCTCCAACATGAAATAAAGACCTGGCTTCAAGAGCAGTTTCTTGGGACTGTGATTATGCAGCTCGCCCTATCTGTATTTATCAGGTACTTCTTGGATGCTCAGAGTGGTAACCGCAGGTCTGTCTGGTCATAGCTGTTTGCGCCTGGCAGTTTCCAGCCATTCTTTTGTGAGCTCCGTGCCCCGTGCACACTAGAGTTTGTCATGCTTAGCTCCAATTCCTAGTTCTGACTCCAGGTGCCACGTCTCACCTAAGTATCTGCTGCAGTAGTCTCTGTTACTCTTTCATTTTCTCTTTATATGAGTCTGAATTGCAGGCAGAAGCATTTGCGTGAGAGGAGAATAGGCCAATTCAACAACGGTCATAGGCAGAGCTTTTACAGGTTTTGTGGGTTCTCAACTAATTTTCTATAAAGTAAAGCCTAGAGGTTTTTCGGAATCCCCAGTTCTGGGACAACTAGGAAGAACAGCTCAAGTCTGACACTGAAATGGTATGATTAACCTTCATTTAGAGGCATGGTTCTCAGCGGGAGGATGCTTCTCCCTTCAGCTCCATCCCATCAAGGGGCATCTGAGCTCAGCTCATCCCGATCCTGGTATGAATTCTCATGCCCAACTTCCATGCATCACAATTGGGAGAACATGGGTGTTGACCGAAGGGAGGGTGCTGGCAATTGTGCTGGGTTCCTGAAGGTCATATCCAAAAGTTAAAAGACCATTGACTAGAGTAGACATAGGGAATTCCTGAGTAGGTGTTTTCCTGTCACCAGGATTTCCTGAGAGTTCCCTAATCGTCATGGCTCTAAGAAAATCTGCCTCACAGAAGGAACCTACAGTACTCATAGGATAATGCTATAGAAACAGAAAGGGTCCCATGCTTGGTAGGCCATGAACTGGAGTCTGCTATACACCATACACCCTTCCCTGGTCAGACCACCCAGCTCACAAGGCACCCCAGACTTACTTGCTTTTTCATCCCAGCCAAGGCCATGAAAACACTCAAACCAAGAGCAGTCTTTCCATTGCCCCTTCTAGGGTATGGATGGAGTAGCCTGATCACTGACCAGCCCAGGGGAGCATGACCATGCATATTTGGCCATTGAAGCACCCACTGTTGTAGCGTTTGTTCATTAGGGGAATGTCTATTTGATGGATTTCTGGGGGTCAGAATAGGGTGGAGTCATAGGCAACTCTGAATTCAACCTTTTGGGGAAAGTAAAAAGTGGCATCATGGGGGGATTTCAACACTTCAGGAAAGGCTCTGTGGATATCTACACAGGCCCGGGCTCACTGGGGTTCACAGATGATTTCTCTTGCATGGGTTTGTGCTGTACACATCTAGGAAAGAATACTTTATTGATCTTCATTTCAATTGAAACTTCATCCCATTTATCTCCTCTGCCTTTCCCTTGTCCACCGGAAAAAGGAGTCATGTTAATGTCACCCTGCTGTGCAATAGAATGAATAGTTGCCCCTTAGATGTCCCCTGTTGACTGTAACCTAGAGAGATCATGCATCTGCCCAGAGGGGACAGCAGGTCGGGCTCCTCGGAAAGCTGTGTTTGCCGACCTGGTGCCTTGTGTCTGTTCTCCCTGTCTGAAAAGAGGAAGGCCTTCCTTTCGGAGAGAAATCTCCTGGCAACAGAAGTCCTGTCATGTGTTCCTCTGCCCCAGCTGCCACCAGCCACCCTAAACTCCTGGGAGTTTTATGGAGCTTCTGCTCTGGGCCTGAATTGGGCTAGGTGCCGTTTGTGTGTGTTAATGGATTCCAGCGTATGGGATGTTTGACAGCTGAACCTTTGGGTGGGAGGAGGATGGGGTAATTCCAGGTCAATCAAAGGCAATGCAGAAAGTGGCTTGAAGCACAATCCTTCTCTGTGTTTTCAAGCTCCATGAGCGAAGGGAGGCACAGATGTCCAGCTGCTGGCCTCATTAGAGTTGGGCTATGTATAGAGACTGAAGGTACCATCTTGGTGCTAGATTGCTAGGTACGCAATTAGACCAGAGTTGGGAGTGAGTGAGGAAAGCCGCTGTTAAAGGTGCCAGTGATTCAGTTTCATGGGAACTGTTCTCCTCTGAGAATGTGAGTCATTTATTTGCAAATGTGTCAAAAGGATCCTCTCCGTTGAAGAGCTAAGCTCTCTTGATAGTGAGGATTCTCAACTTTCAGACAGTACATTAGTGACATTTTCCTCTGTCACCTAGTACGGTTCAAATCACTTTACTTCATCCCTTAGTTATGGAGTGTCCAGAGAAGACACACTCAGTTTTGTATTCATTGTGCAAACCGTGACTATGATTTTACAATTAGAAGTAGATAGGGCATGTAAATGTGTATTAAAATCTAGTAATTAATCATCTAATTTGATAGCAGAATTCAAATGACTTTGTATCTATCCTGTTAGATAATCTAAGTTTCTAATTTTTCTTAGTGTTATTCGCCATGTGCTTGTATACACACATACAGAGAGAGAGAGAGAGAGAGAGAGAGAGAGAGAGAGAGAGAGCTGTAACAGTTCCCTTGTTTATGGTTTTCTACTGTGAATGCAGGAAACCTGTTTGCTTTTTCTTTTTAAAAAATTATCCCTTTTATTTTGAGATTTAGGATATAATGGCCTCATTTCCCCATTTCTGCTCCTCCTTCTGAGCCCACCCATATAACCATATATCTGTTTGCTATTCACTTTGCTTGACGGCTTGGTGAAGATCTAGAGGTGTAGGATGTGTGCTGGATGAATGGATAAGGTGAACTCCTAAGTTGGATTGGCTTGACTCTTGACCCTTACCAATGTTAGGCAAGATACTAGATGTCTCTGTGCCTCAGTTTCCCCACAGAAATATAAAGCTAACAATGATTGTAAACTTTACTCTGATTTCACTGGCTTTATAAATAGGTGCAGTAGTTATGCATGCCTTTAATCCCAGTACTCAGGAGGTAGAGGCAGGTGGATCTCTGGGTTTGAGAACAGAGTGAATTCTATGACAGCCAGTCTACAAAGAGATACCTTGTCTACACCGCCCCCCGCCAAGGCATAAAATAAGACAGCCAAGTCCCTGCTTGATGGTTGGAATTGTAGGTCAGACTGAATTCTATCTACTATGCCAGTTAGGTTTCAGTTTTGTGCCTACAGTAAATTGTCCCTTTTAAATTTGGCACAGAGCTGTTGGTGTAGATCAGTAGTAGAGAAACCTTAGGTTTGATCCCTATCACCACAAAACAATAATACAACAACCTTCCCCAATATTTTGTAAATTAGGCATAATAAGAGCTTAATAACTACTTAAATATAAAACAACTACAGCAACATATTATGATAAAAAGCATACAAGTATGATCTCTCCTTGTCATAAACTCCTGTTCTATATAAAGGAAGTATTAATACATAGATTGCTTTGATACTGTGACACAGATTGCTACATAAGGGTTCCTTGAACTTAGCCCTTTGATACTGTGACAGCTAATCTTATATTCAAGAAAGCTCCGAAAGGGCAGATAGCACGTATAGTCTGCATACACTGAATGGAGAGATCGGCACCCTGGGGGTGACAAAGCAGACAGTGTGAGATTTTGCTATGCTAATGGAGAATGCAATTTCAAACTTAGAAATTTTGTCTTTCTAGAACTTCTTATTTAATATTTTCAGTCAGTGGTCAACAACAGACAACTAAAACTGTAGAAAAAAAAAGGTAAGCCATGGATAAAGATGGACTATTGAATTTGCAAAGTAGAATACTTGACACAGGTGAGGTTTAAACAGCATTAGGTTTCCTCACAGTCGGCCTTCAGGACCCATGGGAGATTGGTTCCAAGATTCCCCAAAGAGACCAATGATTACTAGTGCTTGTAGAGAATAGCAGAGTATTTGCAGCTAACCTATGCATGGTTTCCCATATATTTCAAATCCTCTCTAGGTGACATAGAATACCAGACACAACATAAATACATACAAGTAGTTGTTAAATTGTATTTTAGGGTCTAATGCCAAGAATGAATGAAAATGGTCAGTCAAGTTCTTTCTTCAAGAATTTCCCATCCAGTTCATGGATTGCATGGTCAGGTCTGCATCCCACGGATGTGGAGAGCCAACTGTATTCAAGTAGTAGTCTAATTTGTTTTTTGTTTGTTTGTTTGTTTTGTTTTTACGAGACAGGGTTTCTCTGTGTAGCCCTGGCTGTCCTGGAACTCACTTTGTAGACCAGGCTGGCCTCGAACTCAGAAATCCGCCTGCCTCTGCCTCCCGAGTGCTGGGATTAAAGGTGTGCGCCACCACGCCCGGCTTCTAATTACCTTTGAGTCTCAGTGTCTCCCCCAAGCCTCCAGGGAGGGTCCTATCCATCTGCACTGGCTAGCATTGCCTCCTCTCCCAACGCCAAGCCTCCCATTTACTATTTGCTCTTCAGAGTCCTGAGACTTACAATCCATGGATTCCAGAGTCTTTCCAGAGCTCCCCAACCTGCCACTCTAAAGCTTCTGGAACAAAGATATTTGCAAGTTACCTGCTAAGTCCTATTCTCGTCCACCATTTCTTCCCAAAGTTCCATAGCCTGATCCATCACAGCCTGCCTCCTAGTTCCCAGTTTCTCCTCTGCATCCTCCCCAACCTCTGCGTGACCATAATTCTAACCAACTCTAGAAACCATCAGTTGGTTGCTGCTAGAAACTAATATACTGTAGGTAATCTCAGATGCATTTATTTTTTTCAAAGATGTAACACTAAGAGAAATCCAAGGACTTGAACAGAGTAGGGGAAAGGAGGGCATGTGTCCATGACTCTCTATTGTTGACTTAGTAAACAGCTGCCTACCAATAGGGTGAAAGATTTCTGTGTAGGTGACACTTTTCCCCTTGTTTTACTAGCTACCTTTCATGGTTAAGTCAAGATACTCTAACTGATCACTTAGAGAATGTATGGGCAAACCCGGCCCCCTTTCACACAGCCTGATGAGGGTGTCACTCAAAGGAGAATAAAGTGCTTTCAGCAGTATAGGAGACAGCTGAGCCTACAAGGAGAGACTGGCCTCCAGGAGTTTTGCATCATGACTTAAAATATTCCTGACGTTCACATTTGTGTAAGGCTCGTGTGGAGGGAGAGGGGAGTCTCTCAAAAGCAAATCTGTGATCCTCCAGGGTGAGCCCCTGTTCAGGATCTGCTGAAGTAAGGACAAATATATCAGAAGTGCTCTTTCCATCCCAGGAGTTCAGAGCAAGAGACAGAGCCCCAGTTGGACACCTTTATGACAGCTTATCAGTGGCTCAGGCAGAGAGCCTGGCCACCCTTCTCTTGGTGACCTGCATTAGTTTCCTTGGTCTCTTAGATGGGGGTGGGGGTGGAGGTGGGGGGGTGAAGGTATGGTCTAAGTTTGAGAGGCAAGATAAATAAATCTCTTAACTGTCACACTCAAGCTCAGATCGAGCACCCTAGAACTGTTTTTATCTCGGGCCTAAGAGAGCTGGCCAAGGATGTTTTCCAGCCCTCAAACACCCACTTACCAAGTCCGGAGCTGTCCCGTGTCACCTTTCAATAAAGTCAGCTCTTTGAAGCTCATGCCCAACTTCAGGGTCAAGGCTCTGCTTGAAAAGGGCCTTGGCTGGTAACCGCTGGCATTTTCTGTACAAAAGGCCTGAACACAAAAATACCCACGTCTCTTCCTTGTTCAATAACCATGGGAGGCAGAAAACACAAAATGTGTTATAAGGGTTGGCAGTGTACTATAGCAGTGTTTTTCAAACCATGTCCTTCAGAACCCCCATGTTCCACAGAACAGACCAGGGACTGAGCTGGGGGTGGGGACCACAGGAAAATAGGATGCACAGACAATGGACTCCTCTTCATCCCACTGCTATCTACCGCCACCTCCATAGAAAGCTTCTGCTTGCTTGTTGATGGCGCTGTGGGTCTGCATAGTTCTTTGTTTAACAAAAGGTTTCGTTACTCCCACAATGAGTTTGAAGACCATGGCTGGTTTTGTGGCTCTAGCCTCACGATTCAAGCTATAATTATATTTACAGGGAAAAATAAATAAAAACCTATTTGCCAATTCAGCTAATTAGCCCTTGCATAAAGCAAAAATGAACCTCAGGAGAATTCCACAGGACTCTGCATCATAACACACACACACACACATACACACACACACTCACCTCACACACTTTGTATGTAGTTGAATCTGTCCCCCCAAGCCCCCTACTCTTACTGCATAGCAGTGCCTTGCACCGCATGTGAGTCCAGTCCTGTCTCCCTGACTGGAAGAAGAAGAAATGCAGAAATGTACGGTGTGTGTGTGTGTGTGTGTGTGTGTGTGTGTGTGTGTGTGTGTGTGTGTGTGTTTTGTAAAGAGCAACTTCTCAACCAAATCGTGGTGGCCCAGGAAGTGGGTAATGAGATAACCCAGTAGCAAATGCATTGGCTTAGAACCAAAGGGTAAAATGAATGTTTGGGGGGGGTTAGGCCTAAAGGAGGCTCTACTTGCACATAGAATTCTTATATTGCTATTTTATTGCCCAGCTTGCTTTTGAATAAAAATAGTGATAGTGGTAGTAGTGGTAATGATAGTGGTGGTGGTGGTAAAGTGTCTAATTATCCAGAGGACCTCCCAGACCCTGGAAGTCTACAGTGTGTCCCTACCCCACCCTCAACCCCAGCCCTCAGGTTCCTGGGTCAAACACCAATGGGGACCGACCACTCAGTGTCACCAGGGCAGTGTGCAGGTTAGAGAATGGTCACTTTCCCGTGGTTAGGAGCAAGCAGCGGTGTCAGCTTTAAGAAAGGGGCTTTCTCCTCTAGGTCACTGAGCACCCATGAAAACTGAGAGGGATCTTCATGGGACCCAAATAGGGCCCAGAGAGAAAACCAAACCTTGTCCTGCTTTTCCGCAAGAGAGGTCTCAGTTCACCCCATGTGCTGGGAGAGGATGGTGAACGTGAGCAGCCACCGTTTCTGGTCTCTGTGACCCAGCATGGGCTCCTGCAGGGCTGGAATGGGCACAGCACTCATCTGGGGCAGCCAGCACTGTCTCTTGGCGGCGGCGGCGGCGGCGAGGCCTGTGATTTCCTGTGTGTTGTGAAGAACTCCCCCCTCACCACATCTGGCCCTTGAGCCTAGTACCCTAAGGTGGGAATATGACTAGAATCTGTTCTGTAGTGGCCCTTACCCTGGTTTAGTCCATAGTCAACACTCACAGATATATTAGCTATTATTAGCTTATACTGTTATTCTCGTTGGGAAGGCACCCCACCCCTACATGAGAGTGTACTGCTACTCAGGCAGCTGGCAGCTGTGTGCTGCTGGATGCATTCCTTAACTTCCCTTTTCACAAAATGAAGAGGCAGCAGCAGACGAAGGGAGTGTGAATATGTGCTTAGCCAGAGGCAGCACTCAGCAGTCACTCCACATGAGACAGATGTGGCCGTGGACTTCGTTCTAATGCATTCTGCTGGCAGAAGCCATCTTGGCTTCCTATCTTCTCTCCCTAAGGCTGCTTCAAAAACGCATCCCTGCAGGCTGGTTTTGAGGTCAGTGGATAGACATTAGTACTGACCCACCTGACAGGGCCAGGGACTCCCCAGCACCCCCTCTCCCCGTCTGCATCTCCTCTCTCTTCCCTGGAGTGATTGGGGTGACAGTGTTTTGGCTCTTGGCTAGATGTAGAAGTTATATAGGAATTGCCTCTTTCCTCTTCTTGGTGTTCCAAGGAGAGAGAAATGAGTGTGACAAGCCCCACCAGACACTCACTGGGAGTTTTTCTGCCACCTTCCCAGTGGGTCATTGCTCCTGAGTTGGCAGGGACATCTGATTTAAAGTTTTAGTTCTGATCATGTGACCAAAGTTGATAAGACAAAAACCCCAGGCTCCAGCAGCCTTAGCCAGTTAGGCTCAGCCATCCGACCTCCATAGGACTGAAGGCTGAATAATGGTGACAGTGGGGAAATCAAGTCATCGTGGCCATGATGAGCAGAGGAACGGATAAAGGGACCCCAAGTCTGTCTTCAGAACACTGCAATGAGCTTCAAGTAGAGGAAGAAGCTGGGCAAAGGGCAAGAGGTGTGCATAATTAAACAGTCCTGAACAAGAGAGCTGCCCGGATCTACCACAGTTCTTGGTTCCAGGGATCCTTTGTCCTGGTTTGATGGGATCCATCTGGTTTCTGCAAGATCCTTTCTGCTACTCTGTGGTCTCACCATCATGGGACTGCTGTCATCTTCACGGTGAAGTATCTGCTCTCCAAGGGTTCTTCTGTTCTGGTTCTCTGAGGTGACTCGAGAAAAGGTGAAAAAACGGTCGCTTCAGCCAAAGGAGACAGATGGACACAAAATGAAGGAAGAGATGTCAGATTCTCATCCTGCCTTTAGTTACCTGCCGGGCTCAAGTGAGAAGCTGATGCTTTGGGGGAAAGGGAAAAACAAACAAAACAAACAAACAAACAAACAAAAAACCCAGCTCCAAATGGTCAGGTTAAGACCCATCAATGAAGTTACTGCTTTCAGGGATGCAGGTAGTTTTGAACAGTAGGTGGTGGAGGTGGACGAAGGCTGAGACAGGAAAGAAATCCAATCTAGAGCACTTCCTTCCTAGAACGGAGTGATTGAGAACAAGCCAGAAAGTATCCAGCGTAGAAATGAAAGCTTCCTGTAAACCTTTTTAACTCCGTGCTGGAGACTTTTGCCCTGTCCCGCATGCAGCCTCTTGTACTGTCTCTCGGTTGTCCAAAGGAGTAGAGAAGAAGAGACTGTGACCCAGATGTCCCCACGGTCACAGGACAAACATCCTTATGCACCTGCATTGGACACCCGACTTACGTGATTTGGTCTGCCAGCCTGTGGTCGGCTCATCAGCGGAGATCAGCCCATTCCCATCCTTAGCAGAACTGAGTCAAGAATCCTCCAGCTTAGTGTGACAACGGAGCACTCATGAGAACCTATAAACGGTCAGAAGGGTGGCCACGGAAAGGGTCTGCAAGACTTAACATTTCCAGGCTACATACCTTAGCCTCTTGTGACTCTAATGTGTCAGCTGTGTACTTATTCCTAGGAGTATTGGGTGAAACAGGCTCTGGAGCACACCCCACCTGACCTCTCATTTCTTATAAGAAGAGGACTTGAACTTGGGACAGGTGTAGAATTTATTGAGAATTTATTTAGTTCTGGTGTCTGGCAGCCTAGGGATCAGACTCTAACTCTCACTGCCTGGCTTTCAGCTTAGTTTCTCCCACTTTTCTGTGGCCACGGGACAGGAACTAATGCTCTCCTTTTCCGTATACTTTGCTCATGATGCGTTAAAGTCAGACTGAGTACCCCTTGTGCAGAGTGCTTGAGATTGGAGTAGGTTGGGATTTGTAATGGGGACAGATTTTTGGAATCTTTGCCTATACATAATGAGATGTCTTGGGTCAGGGCCTACGTCTATAAAGATATAATTCATTTATGCTTTATATACACAGAATGAAAGAATTTTGATAGTATTTTAGTACGCCACCCCATCACGGGAACTCTGGTGTGGCTATTTCCACTGTGGCTTCACACCGGCACTTGGTGCAGTCCAGATTGGGAGATTTCAACTGGGCTTAGGAGACTTAGTCGGAAGTGAAGGTCTGCTTGTCCTACCGTTACTTCTTCTCCTGTTTGCCCAGCTTAGTTAGGATGCAGAGCCTCGCACACAGAGTGCCTCTAACCAGAGCACAGGCAGAAGGTTAGCTGAGACTTGTCACCCCTCGCTGTCCTGTGTCCCCTCTAATTACAAGTGCACACAGTCCCCTGAAGACTCGCTGGAAAGCCCTTGCTGCTATCCTTCGAGCAGTTTGCTGCGCCCAGGTTTGTAATTCTGTCTGGTTCAAGAGTGACTTGAGCCGGGTTCCTTCCTCTCCTGCAGTTATTTTTACTCCCTGTGGAGTTTGTTTTGGAAAGGCAGTTTTTTAAAAGTTTCCCTCTCTAACAAGAGTTTTGTTAGATTTTTTTTTTTAGACCCCGAACAACAACAACAAAAGACCATTTCTTAAAGATACATACATAGCTTATTCATTCATGCCTGGATTTGCCTGCTCTCCTTGGCTTTGTCAAAGGGCCATTCTTTCCTCTGTGTTTTCCAAAGCTTTCCTGTTTTCAGGAGAGCTTTCTAATAAAACCCCTGAATGCAGCGGTGTGTCTTGCAGCCTCCTGGGCTCGGGGCTTTGGAGATGTAAATGTCCATTAGTTTGGCAAGCAAGAGTTTTCTCCAGCAGGATTTGTTCACAAAAGAGACATGCAGAAAGGTTTGCTGAAGTGAACTGTGAGGGCAGGCAGCTGGAGTTGGAAGTGGGGAGAACATTAGGGAGGGTCCTGGAGAAATCCCTGCCTTCTCTAGGAGGCCCATTCCAGAAAGGCAGCCCTGGCTCCACGTTATTCGCTTGATTCTCATTGGTTCTAAGGATATCCCAAATGATTGTCTTCTGATCTGACAACACGGTACTTGCGTAGCTTTCTGTCCAGAGTCCTCAACTAGACAGTTGTGTGGACAGCAGAGTACCTTAACTGTCTGTAAGTAGTAGGCTGAAAGTTTGCTTCAAGTGAGATCGTCTGCTTCCTCACAGACTGCGCTGGGTCACCGTGTTCCGGGAGCCCCTTTGCAGTAATGTCTAGAAACCCAAGACACACCCCTCCTTCTTGTGTGCCAAGGAGATGGAAAGACCTGGGAAAGAGCTGAGGATAGGGCACAGAGTTCCCAATCTCTCTCCCACCAATCTAGCATGACGGGCAAGCCTAGTCTCTTCACCCCATCCTTTGAAATCAGAATGTTGTCTGTGATCCTTTCAAACGTTGAGCATTTTGTGTGCCTGTGTCATTGAGAAAGGAAGAACCACACACCAAGTTTAGAGGAACACAGCATCTATGTCCAAAAACCAAACATCCACATTTGCCCGGGACTGGAAGTTTTCCCAGGACACAAGGATTTTTCATTCCCAGTAAAGTTTCAGACAAGATGGTCACTTTAGAGACATCAGACTTCCTGACACCTTAACGCGGACGCCACACCCAGTGGGCTTCCTGCCGGAATCTGGCTGTTGGGATAACTATTCCAGTAAGAAGGGTAAATATAAGCCATGTTTCTCAAAGATAACACCATGAAGCCCCTGGGCTGATTCACTCTGCTTCTGGTTAACGTGTACAGGTAGGAAGCTCCCAGACATGGAACAGGAGCCTGTGGGAAAGAATGAATAATCCCCGACACTCACCACCAAAAGAGGAAAATTAAAAATAAGTATCTGGGTGAATACACACACACACACACACACACACACACACACACACACACACACACACACACACANACCATGTGGCCCTAAGCAGGCATGTGGGAAAGTAAAGTAAAGCACGGAGATGGGAATCGCCTCAGGCAACAATCAATAGGGAAGGCAGTGAGCTCAGGGCTTGTGCAAAGACTCAATTATATTGTCCAGGGCCTGGTTTCCCCTGTGGACCAGGATAATGTTTCTGGACTAGCAGCACCTCTCCAGCCCTAAACATTACGATTGCCACAAAGTTCACACACAAAGACGCCAAGGCTGAGGCTAAGCTACTCTTTCACCATGACCTGGCACAGAGCCAGATCTCAAACCTGAGTTGGTTGGCCGTAAAGCCCTTGGCCTCCACAGCAGGCATACTGGAGGGGGACCATCACAAATGGAAAAGGGGGGATGGGATGGCCTGGAGGAGCCGGCTCTTCTGGAAGAAGCAAGCCTGACTAATTTAAAGGATGGATGGGTGCATCAGGAGAGAATCCAGAATCCAAGGTGTAGAACCCAGAGCAGAGAGGGAGAAACAGGATGCTCTGCAGAGGTAAAGGTTAAGGGAGGAGACAAATTATGAAGTAGCCAGTGAGGCATGAGTAGGAATCCAAAAACAACTAGGAACGGGAGGCCGGTGGACAGTGTGCTCAAAGTCCTTACACTGCAGACCACGTCTTCTAGCAACAACGAGTACCGGTGTGGCTGATGACTTAACACTTATGAAGCATTCGACCACTTTTGATTCATTGGTGGAAGTTCTGTGAACTGTGCGTTCTGATAACGCCATTACGTATAGGAGGAAACAGCCAAAGAGAGGTGGCCGCCATAATACGAAAGGGACTCACAGCTTGAGGAGAAACAGAGTTGCTTTTATTGGAAAGAGCCATGCTCAGAGTCTGTCGGTGAGAGGCAGTAAGGGAAGGTGTTTGAAGTTGGGGCAGCTCACAGACACAGGACGCGAGGGTGTCAGTGTTGGTGACCTGGCTGGTATTTGTGTTGAAAGTCTTCTCCCCCTGACAATGATGGTGGTATTGTCCAGTAATTCCAAACTCTGGCTTTACAGGCAGAAACCTGAGGGTGACAAGTTCAAGGCTTGCCTTTGGTACAGACAGAGTTCAAGGTCAACATGGACAACTTATCGAGACCCTTTCTCAAAAATAAAAAGTGAAATGAAGTGGGGGGGTCTAGTTAACTAGTAGAGTACTCGACTAGTATTTGTGAGGCCCTAAACTCTACCCACCGTATTAGAAAACAACAGAAAAAGAAGAAAGAGGGAGGAACTGGAAAGGCAGCTCAGTGGTTAGGAACATTGGCTGCTCTTTCAGAAGATCCAGGTTCCCTCCCAGCATGAACATGATGGCTAAGCCAGCCATAACTCTAGTTCTAGGGGATCAGATGCCCTCCTCTGACCCTTAGGGCATCAGGCACACACAAGGTAGTCACATATACATGCAGGGAAAACACATATACATAATCATATACATAAAATAGAATAGATATCAGACAGACAGACAGATAGACATGCTTCCTGCCACCTGTGAGGGCTGGGAACCACCTTTCCATCTCCATGGAGAGAAGGGGGATGGACTTGACAATATTCACTTGCCCTTGTTCCAATAAGGGGTCCTTGTGGGACTACCAGCCTCAGACAGGTTAGTTCTCTCTCACCCACACTTTCTTTACCTGGCACATGGAGCTTATACATTTGTTTTTTCTCTTGCTGCACAGTATAGACTTGAACAGTGTGGTGTCTAGGACGATCTCAGGGTACATTGGGAGAATCTAAAGAAGACCAGGACTCTGAAAAAGTTTCCAGTGATCACTGGAACCAAGTGTGTGTCTTTTGAAAAGTCTCCTTGTCCACACCTCGAATGAAAATTGTTAAAGTCACGTTTGCTTTGTGAGGACAGGGCGTGTTGTATAGAATGCTTCACATGAGCAGTCCTCTGCCGACAGCTTTGCCTTTATGGATGGCACGCCATACTGGCAACAGTGAATGCACACAGTACAATACTGTGTTTTGACACCGGGGAGAGAGCACATCCACAGAAATTTTTTTACACTGTCCTGTAAGAAATGTGCTTTTTGTTACTGTTCTTAATCCCCTACTGTGTCTAGTTTCTGAATTAAACTATATCATAGGTAAGCATATAGAGGGTAAAGCAGTCTAGATAGGGTTGGGTATCACCTATGGTTTCAGACATTTTTGAGCAGAGCCCTCATGGATTAAGAATTGGAAGGGTCTTACTGAGGACTCTGGGACTCAGAATAGGGCTAGACAGCTGTGCTGGATGGTTTTATGTCAACTGAACACAGAGTCAAGTGAGAAGAGGGACCCTCTAATGGGACAATGCCACCATAAGATCAGGCTGTAGGCAAGTCTGTAGGGCGTTTTCTTAATTAGCGATTGATGGGTGGAGGGCCCGGGCCATTGTGTGTGGTGCCATCCCTTGGCTGGTGGTCCTAGATTCTATAAGAGAACAGGCTGAGCAAACCCTCTGTGGTCTCTGCATCAGCTCCTGCCTCCAGGTTTCTGCCATGTTTGAGTTCCTGTTCTGACTTTTCTCCATGAGGAACGCTGATGGAAGGAGAAGACAGATAAACTCTTTTCTCCCCAATTTGCCTGGTCATGGATAGTAGACCTGACTAAGACAACAGCAGAGGAATGATCAACCCAGAATCTAAGTCTGCTTAAATTGGGGTGTTGGTTTATTATGTGTAAATTCCTCCCCTCCCCTTGAAATTATAGATGTTTTTCAGGGTTACCCCGATCTCCTCCCAGCAAGAGGTAATTAGGTTCTACAGCACATCTGACTTTGGTGTCTCACTGGGGTTCCCCAGGCTTTCTCCTCTGCTGTGCCTCACACGGTAAGGTTGATGTCCCCAACCACCAAGGCAGTCCATGGCGACAAAGGTTAAAAGACAAAGTGGGCCAAGAGAGGGAAAGTGTTCTCAGCAGCATGCCAGGTGACTTAGGTGAATTTGAGCAATTTAGGAACTGTAGACAGAATTGCTAGCTCCCTTGTTAAGGAGAGACCTTCAGTTTGAGGGGCTCAGCACAAGGTACTGACTGGCAAGCCAGTCTGTGTCACCCCACACCCAGCCCCTGCTCACAAGAGCTGGCTCTGTGCGTTCACTAAGAGTGGCCTGTTTCCCTTCCCCACAGATATCCTTTAAACTTCATTGCTATTCTTAATTTTATCATATTCCCTTCCAAAGTCAAGTAATATTCTACTTGGTTGAAAGTGCATTTTGCTGTGTCTGTCCTCACTGTTTTGGTATTTTCGCTGTCAACTTCTCTAGTTTCTTTCCTTTTTTTTTTAAGATTTTTTTCTTCATTTCCTTCTTGGCCTTCTTTTAAAAACAGCTGTGCGTGTGAGCGTGTGCTTACATGCATCTAAGTACCCAAGGAGGCCAGAAGAAAGCATTGGGTCTCCTTGAGTTGTAATTACAGATGGTTATGAACAGCCCAATACAGAGGCTGGGACCTGGAATCCAGTTCTGTGGAAGAGCAGCATGTGCTGTTAACTGTTGAGCTGTCGTCTCTCCAGGGTGACGTCCCCAACCACCATGGTGGCCCATGGCCATAAAGGGTAAAAGACAAAGGTGGCCAAGAGAGGCAAAGTATTGTCAGTTACTACTAATGTAGTTTCGATTCAATTCTAATTTAGGAAATCTGGTTCTTTTGAGAAAGGAAAGAGTTGTCAAGATTGTTATTGTTGTTGTTGTTGTTATTGTTGTTTCTATGTCATACATTTCAAAATGCTTCTTGGAAATAGTTTAAACCTCCCCAAGCACATGACTATGGCAGCAGACCTCTCCTGTGTTCCCAGCATCTTGCTTTATAATTTCATTTTTACTCCACTCCCTGGACTTACGTTCCATTTTGCAGATAGAGAAGCAGGATTGTAGAGTGTGCCGACTACACAGGCTTGCCATAGCGAAAAAATGGTGGAGCAAGGAGTGGGTCACTGGTGTTGGTCTCTCTCCACCCTCCTGGCCATCTCCCCCAAAGGATCAGGGAATCCAGACATCAGCGTCCCGTGAGGGACTCTCCGCATTTCTTATGAAGGAGTTATTTTTCTCATTCCCAAGGAGGGGATGGCAGGGATTAGGTGGAGAAAACTGTGGCACTGGCTGACTCTTGATTTATGGGAGAAGATAAATTGGCACCAGACAGGGAAATCCCTGGCTTTAGGTAATCTGGGGGAGGTCTGTGTGATCTCCAAAAGATAGAGCGTTTATTGGACAGATAGTGTATTGATGCCGTTCTCTGGAGACAGCGGGCATTGGAAAGTTGAAATGGACCTTTAGACTTTCAACTGTGTCTCCAATAAGAATGATGACAAGGTGGCTTGAGACTGGAACGTCCACTCACCTAAGTCTGCAGGCCAGCAGTGGGACCACCTCCAGCCCGGCAGGTTCGGTTGTTCCGAGATTTACATAACAAGATCAGAAATGTACAATACCTTTTCTCAAAAGAGTGCAGTCCTATGTGGCCATCCCATTTTTTTTATACAAGTTTCTTCTAGCAGAGACTGTTTGAAATAAGATCTGGATGTGGGTGGGTACAGTTACACAGGCCACAAAGCTGTGTACGTGACACAGGGTGAAGGTAGACTGAGGATGACATGATGAATTAAACATTAGAGGTGGGAGTTCCTTGACACATCAATGAGATGAATGTCCTACGTCCTTTCTGTCCATTGGCCTCCTAGCTGGCTAGTCCAGATAGATGCTTAAGAGGCGCAGATGATCCTCTACAGAGCTGCTCAACTGACCCTTCAGTCCAAGGCAAAGTTACAGCGCAGTTAGTTAGCTCCATTAGGATCAAGTATGGCCGAATGCTTCACAAATCATCAGAGTAGATAGTTGGTTGCTTCCCCGGCATCCGCCTCTTCGTCTTCTAAATGTTTAGGTTTTGTGTTTTTTTTTGGGGGGGGGGGGGTGGTTTGATTTTGACACAGGGTTTCTCTGTGCTGCCCTGGCTGTCCCGGAATTCACTCTGCAGACCAGGTTGTCCTAGAACTCACTGTGTAGACCAGGCTGTCCTCAAACTAGAGATCTGCCTTCCTCTGCCTCTCAAGTGGTGCAGATTATAGGAATGTGCCACCCCCACCCATCATAACTGTATATTTTAACATACATAAAATGGTATATATTTGTAAAGTGCCATCTAATGTTCCACACATATGTGTTGCATTACATGTGGAAGTGGTGTGACATTCACATCAGGATTAAACATACGCTCAGTCACTTGCCATTTCCATACAGTGAAAACAGGTACACTCCTTTCTACTTCTTTAAGATGGGTATACAGTGGGTTACTGTTATCATAGTCATCTTAAAATGCCCCACCAACAGATGATAGACATTTATAAGATACAATAAAGTAGCTTTGGAAAAATGAAGTCACGCACAATAGAGACACAGTTTTTTTTTTTTTTAATTAGATTCAACAGGCATGAAATTGTATTTCCAAAGTATCCAAATGTACCTGATTAGACAAAAGGAAAAGAATTACAGAATTGTGCATGTAGGTCATGGGAAGGGTATGTCTAGGTGATTAATATTATGTTAGTGATGTGGTGGTATCAAATTATGATAGAAATTTCTAGATCACTTACTTTCGTTGTATGTTTATGTCCTCAAGGGACCGACCAGTAACCGACATGTCATGGAATTGTGGTGGCTGACACGCGAGAGCTAAGGGCCTCAGTCTATGCTCCAGCCTTGAGGGCCCTTAAATACCCGAGGCCTAGAAGCTTGAGAAGCAGATGTCTCTGATACAATAAGCCAGAGCCCTGAGAATAATATGCCTGACATTGATTCAAACCATTTATCAGAGGAGTATGAGAACAGATGAGGTATTTCAGAATTCAGGCATGGGGTTATTGATCGAACGAGAAATTAAGACTTATGGTTATTACAGCAAAGGGCAGGAGGGGAGTGGGCCACGGTGCCTGAGGTCCTGGCTAACCTGTTCAACTTGATCTACAATAATTGAAGGCAGGGTGTGCTGGTGAGATCAGCCCCTGCTGACTGTATCTGCTCTCGGTGCCGCTGGCAGAGTGTTCTGATTTTATTTTATTTATTTTGATGGGGGTGAGAAAGGCTCTGTGCATAGAACACTCACTGTGTGCCTTGGCACTGCTGTGCACAGGGAAGGACCGTGCTGTCTCCTTCCCTAAGGCCCCTGACTTCAGCACAATCCCGAATCTCTGTCTCCTCCTCTGGTTTCTGTTCAGATCCTATCCCCTGTCTTGCCCTTCCTAGTTACCAAAATCTGACCCAGTGTAATCAAACCCTTGCTGGATTCACCCCACCATGTGCTCTCGGGCAAATAATGCGCACCTTGCAGTTTTGACTAAGTGTACACCGCTGAACATGTACACCTTAACTCGTGCCCAATATCAGTATCTCTTTATAATAACAACAAAAAAAAAATCACATATTCAGACAGCTTCTGAACAGCGCCCAGCAGGCAGTTTCTGAAAGCTACTTTCATTTAACAAATAATGTCTTCATAGCAAATATATAAAGAAGAAAAAAAAATGAAGAAATCCTTCTAACTCAGTACAGAATTAATCAGTTGTCTCCCAGTTACCTTTTTGTTTGCTATTTTATTTAATTTATTTTTTTACTTACTTACTTACTTACTTACTTACTTACTTACTTACTTATTTACTTATAGAAACAGTCGCATGAGAGTGAGTCCAGGATTCTAAACCTCCAGGTTTTCTTGCCTCTACCCTCCAAATGCTTGGGTTACAGGGATGTTCCACCACACCCAGTTATAGCCATTACTTTGCTTGGATGTTTTGTTTTAGACTTCTTCCTTTTGTAACACCACAAACACGTCCCCGTGACAATAAATATCCTTGTCCTGGCCCAGTGCTTCAAATGATTGCATAGTCCATGCCTGGATCTGATGCTTTATCTTGCCAAGAACATGTTTGGTTTTGTTTGTCTTTTTTCTGAAATTTCTACAGGGATCAGAAGTGTACAGTGCATCTTTGCATCATCTGTCTCCATGATTAGGTCTTTAAGTCCATGACCTTGTAGCACCAGGCCAAAGGCTAAATAGAACATTCTGGAATCTTCTTGACACTTCCCTGCATGGTGTAAGTTGGAAAGTTCTATGGATACTAGGAAGAACTTGGGCTCTGAGGGGAAGACAGTCCTTCCATTCCCTAAACCTCATTTCTATTGATGTCATTCCGGGATGAAAGGAAAGGCTTTTGTTTCACAGGCCGGTTGGAGGCCCTTTGATGAAGTCAGGCATTCTGAGCCCTCAGATCATACCTGGTCTTGGGAGCAGCCTTTGCCTCAGACATGTTGGAACGTGCAGGAAAATTTAACTCATTTCTCAGTCTGCCTTCTCCGCCCACCGTCAGCTTGCGCAAGTGCCTGGGCCTGGGCTCTGTTCCGTGGGGCGTTTTGGGGTAAGGAGGAGAGTGTGGGGGCTGGAATTTGAAAGGCCTACAGAGCTGGCCTGGTTCTCCCTTACTGTACCACAATAAAACTTCTTTGAATGAATGGCTCCAAGATAAAAACCCACTTGGGTTTAAGTCTTCTCAGGGTGGGGCCCATTCTCCAGGGTGGGGCTGGCATGGCTCTGTTGAACAAGCTGACGTTTAGTTATGCAGTTCTGAAATCCCAGAGCTTGGGGAGACCTTTGGAACCCTTATTCTGTCTCTTCCAGGGCGTTTAAGGCTAGAGAGAGACTGTCCCTGACGACCCCCAGCAGAGCTGTATATACTTTCTTTCCTTTGCCCTGGCTGAAACCTGCAAAGGTGAACCTTGAGAAAGCCTGTGGGAGACTGCTTGGTATGTGGCTGAGCCCAAGTCCCTGAGTGTGCCCTGCTTTCACAGCCGCCGGCACATTTGTATGTTTGGATTTTCCAGGAGGGATAAATCACACAAACAGAGGGCCTCTGGATTCCTTGGGGGAGCCCAGCCCCCCCTTAAATTGAACACATGCCCCATTCTGCAGGCTGTATAGAGCAGGCTGCACATGCTACATTGGTATGAAGCTCTTTCTCTGCAAAACTCATTCTTGGAGAGAACTTTCTTTGTGCCACAGTTCAGCCTTTTAGACTAAACAGGCAAAGAAAAAATAGTGAGGTGAAGGGCAAGAAGGGTTCCTTCTGTGAAGCAGAGGAGAGAAGGGTTTGCTCAGGCTCCATGGCCTCGGCTGTGGTACCCGAGCCAAGAGAGATGCTGGGAAATAGATCCTCTTATTCATTGTGTCCTGATCTCTCTTTGTTTTTTTCTCTGCTTGGATGGTGCTGTGAGCTTGTCTGGCCTCCAAATGCACATCTTGTCCTCTTTGGGCCCCAAGTGGGCCTGTGGTATTTGGCCTGCATAGCAGCCTTCGTTTAAAATCAAAGCAGTGAAGGTTGATCTGGTTTGAACACAAATCCAGAGCTTGGGGTTCTTTGGCATGCGAGCCCCTCGGGGCTGAGTGAAAAAGACGAGAGTTCTGTCCTCCCTCCCACCATGAGCCTAAAGTGATGTTGAAGAATTGTGTCCTCTTTGATGCCTGGGAAACCCATGCCTGGCTAGTTTCCCCATCCTCCAATCCTGTCCATCCGACAGTTGCATTGATCTGTGGTACACACATCCTGTTTTTATTACAAGGTGTGTTTTGCTTGCAGACCCTTTCGCTCCAGCCACCCCTAGGTCCCCATTGCTGTTAGCTGAGACCCTCTTGTTCCATTAATGTGCTAATAGAGCCTAGAGAGGATGGCAGCCCTCACCCCCCTCACTCCCCTTCCAAGGTTAAGCCTCCAACCCATGGAGAGAATCTTGGACCAGCAATTTCAGGAGACAGTTAAAAGATTAGATAGTAAATTTACTTAACAGAGACTAATCGCCTGGGAATGGGTTTCATATCCTGTTTTGAAATAATGTATTTTCTTTTGTGCTCTGGTCTGAATCTGTCATCCCTCTTCTAATAATGAGAGGCAGCGGATTTTTAATCTTTGACCTTCTTCCATATAATCTAATCATAGCGGTTTTCTGACCTTCTTCTCCTTATTTGGCAAAGTTCTGGAAAGAAAGAGAATCATTTCTGGGGCATAGCTGAGCTGTGTTCCACTTCTTACCAAGGGTCTGGGTTTGACAGGTAAAATCAGATGCTGTTAGTGGTCCTTTCAACTGAGGTCTGCTCAAGGGGAGGAAAGAGAAAGTCCAAAATGCTGATGTCTGAATCATGCGAATGGAAGGAGCAACTAGGTGACAGATGTCCCATACCGAGGTGGCATATGAGCTGAGTCGTCACATGAGAGGAGTGTGAGGCAAGGCACTTGTTGATGAAGCTAGGAATGAGGCTCATAATCGCCTCCAGTTACTCACACATGGAGACTTGTGCATTTAGCATCCCTCTCTCCCTGTCAAGCTGGGAGGTCTTTGGGAGTCTCCCGTTTCCTCTTAGGGTTTGGCTCACAGAGGAGCGTTTGACCTCAGGCAGTACATGCCGAGGTCTTCCTTTATGTGTGGAGTCTCTTCAGACTGTCTGGCTTTGGGAGTTGCCCTGACAGGAATCTTGGAAGAAGCTGGGAGGTTAGCTTCAGTTCTGACTGAAAATGAAATGGAAGCGAGTAAATAAATACAGGACTGCTCTCATTCCTCAGCCCTCACCCATTCTCTCCACTTAGGAGATTGTGGCTATTGAAGGAGGTGTGGCCAAGATCCATCCGTATACAGCACCTTCTGCTTTGCCTCAATGCCAAAATAAAACCATGACCTTTAGCTACTCAGCCGGAGTTGTCCAGCTCAATGTAACGAAACACACCCGAATCTACTTCATTAAATAAAGGCTTGTATTGAAAACATATGGGCCAGGGCTTCTAGAATGAAAGGGACGGTGGAGAAGAAAGGCTTGTAATCCCAAGGAGCCAGTCACCTTCTGAGGGTATTGAGAGAGACAGAGGCTTAACAGTCACACCCAGACTGCTGCTGAATGGGGGCACCTCTGTCAGCCTTTCCTTCCATTGCCTCACATGTTATATAGAGGGAGATTCACGTGGGTTGGCATGCCCTGTGTACTTGGCCAGGGCAAGATAATACATCTCGATTACAGTTCTGCCAGACTACATCCAGGGTACACCAAACATCCGAAGATATTAGGAGAATGGATATGTGTGAACTGAAGACTACAGAGGCAGGTAGCCAGAAGCCTGCTGGCTTTCCCTGGACCTGTATCTCTCCAGAATCTGGCTTTGCTGGGAGGGTCTTGCTTGGAGGGTTTTGATCGGTCCAGAGGAGGCTGTAACAAGGATCAGCAAGGGTTCCTTCCCACCACAGTGCATCAGCACCGTCACCTCTCCTGTGGCTACCGTAGCAGCCAATGTCTAATGGAAGCGGGGTGTTTAGGGGGAGGCCAGTGCGTTACTCTTGATCTTCTGGGTGTCACTTCTCACTTGCCTTTAGTAACTGTTCTCCAGGGTGCCTTTGCTCCCCACTCCGATCTCACCCTCTCCCCCATATTCACAGCTGACATAAAGAAGTCATAGAGAAAAGTAAACATCCCGCCCCCACCCCTCACTCTGTGTAACTACCTCCCTGCTTGCGTTGGCATCGCCCTCCCGGGAACTGGGAGAAGGGAAATGGGTCCTTTTAGCCAGTGAATGGTGCTTTGTTATTTTGATGCATGGATGCAGAAGGAATAAGAGACAAAATAAAGTTAATAATACATTGCAGTGTAGATAATTCATCACTTAAATCAATAGGAACTGCAGGTCACTGAACTGGAACTGGTGTTGCTGTGATCCAAACATGGAATTAATAATTGAAACTACACTGATGTGTCTTCCTGGAATGGGAAGACAGACAACCCCAGGGAGAGATACATTCAACACAGGAGGAACAAGGCGCTAGAGATAGACAGATGATTCATTTAATGCCTACAGCTGTCACATACAGTAAATATGAAAATCTGCTTTCTATCTGGGTTCTGACTCATTTGGGAGCGAGGTTAGCTGAATTATATCCTGGACTCTGTGTTTATTTTTTCATCTATTGCCGGAATTTCACATGCTGGGTTAGCATGGACTGCCTCGTTCTCTGAGTTTGGGAAGACTCCCTGGCAGTGATGGGCAGTGTATGCACAGCATGGGTGCCCTGTTACCTCCCCCAACACCCACCTACAGGTCTCAACCTGTAGGGACCGGAGGCTTAGTATTAGTAGGTTGGTACTGTAATGGTATTGAAGACAAGCCGGTCAGTGAAAATGGAATTCACAAAAGTGCAAGATGGAAAAATCCTGACATTCTGGAATGTTCCCTGCTGTACAACAAACGTAGGAGAAGTTCTGCGTCTTCGTTGAGCCGCAGTCTATCTACCTCCCAGACAGAAAGAAAATGACAACACTCGATTCAGAAGCAAGCTTGAGCTGGATGACGCGGTAGATAGGAAGTGTTCAGATCACAGGAGGCACCTGGTGTCCAGCAGTGTCTGCTGACTCTGTCCCCAGAGGAGGTGGTGGAGTTACCAGGCCAGAGTGGAGGTAGGAGTTGGAGGTGTCTAGAGAAGCATTCATTGCAGCTGAACAGCCTTAGGTGTTTTGGATTGCAAAGGACAGTGGTTAAAGATGATCTCTGTATGCAGAAGTCAGGGTGCATGTGAACCAAATAAGACCCTGAGCAGGGTGATCACAGACAGATCTGCACACATGGTCAACTTGGGAGTCTAGAGGCAGGACTAGGAAGAGTCAGTATGTCCTGCCTGATCAAATGGGGAGAGTGAGGAGCCCTCTTCTAGAGGACTTCTGGAGGGAAGAAAGGAGAGAATCCAAACATGAGTGCACACTGGAGCCTCTGCTTGGGAAATGGCTGGAGTTTTAAGAACAGAGATGCTTAGAATTTGCTTTGACTAGAATTAAGAACAAAGCACACATTGAAAGAGTTAAAGGGATCATTTGTGCAGCTCAATCCAAAGGATGGACCCAACGACTGCGGCTGCCAGGGATCCATCCCACAATCAGTCACCAAACATAGACACTATATCATATGCCAGCAAGATGGTGCTGAAAGGGCCCGGATATAGCGGTCTCGGGGGAGAATGTGTGTGTGCCAGTCAGCTGTTAGATGGAACACAGGGTTCCCAAGGAAGGAGCTAGAGAAAGTACCCAAGGAGCTGAAGAGGTCTTCAACCCTATAGGTGGAAGAATAACCATGAACTAACTAGTACCCCCTGGGCTCATGTCTCTAGCTGCATATATAGAAGAGGATGGCCTAGTTGGCCATCAGTGGGAAGAGAGGCCCCTTGGTTATGCAGACTTTATATGCCCCAATACAGGGGAATGCCGGGGCCAGGGGGTGGGAGCGGGTGGGTAGGGTAGCAGGGCCGGGAGGGGGGAGGATATAGGGAACTTTCTGGATAACACTTGAAATGTAAATGANCATACAGTAAATATGAAAATCTGCTTTCTATCTGGGTTCTGACTCATTTGGGAGCGAGGTTAGCTGAATTATATCCTGGACTCTGTGTTTATTTTTTCATCTATTGCCGGAATTTCACATGCTGGGTTAGCATGGACTGCCTCGTTCTCTGAGTTTGGGAAGACTCCCTGGCAGTGATGGGCAGTGTATGCACAGCATGTGTGCCCTGTTACCTCCCCCAACACCCACCTACAGGTCTCAACCTGTAGGGACCGGAGGCTTAGTATTAGTAGGTTGGTACTGTAATGGTTTGAAGACAAGCCGGTCAGTGAAAATGGAATTCACAAAAGTGCAAGATGGAAAAATCCTGACATTCTGGAATGTTCCCTGCTGTACAACAAACGTAGGACAAGTTCTGCGTCTTCGTTGAGCCGCAGTCTATCTACCTCCCAGACAGAAAGAAAATGACAACACTCGATTCAGAAGCAAGCTTGAGCTGGATGACGCGGTAGATAGGAAGTGTTCAGATCACAGGAGGCACCTGGTGTCCAGCAGTGTCTGCTGACTCTGTCCCCAGAGGAGGTCATGGAGTTACCAGGCCAGAGTGGAGGTAGGAGTTGGAGGTGTCTAGAGAAGCATTCATTGCAGCTGAACAGCCTTAGGTGTTTTGGATTGCAAAGGACAGTGGTTAAAGATGATCTCTGTATGCAGAAGTCAGGGTGCATGTGAACCAAGTAAGACCCTGAGCAGGGTGATCACAGACAGATCTGCACACATGGTCAACTTGGGAGTCTAGAGGCAGGACTAGGCAGAGTCAGTATGTCCTGCCTGATCAAATGCGGAGAGTGAGGAGCCCTCTTCTAGAGGACTGCTGGAGGGAAGAAAGGAGAGAATCCAAACATAAGTGCACACTGGAGCCTCTGCTTAGGAAATGGCTGGAGTTTTAAGAACAGAGATGCTTAGAATTTGTTTTGAAGCCTCTCTTCTCTTTTTAAAGATTTATTTTATTTTACTTGTGTGTGTGTGTGTGTGTGTGTGTGTGTGTGTGTAGGACCTGGGGTATGTACACGTGAGTGCAGGTGCCCTTGGAGACCAGAGCCATCAGATTCCTTTGGAACTGGAATTAGAGGAGGTTAGGAGATGCCTGGTGTGGGGGCTGGGAGTTGAACCCAGGTCTTTTGCAAAAGTATATATACTCTCCTAACCACTGAACAAATTATCTCTTTATAACCTTAGTAGTTGTATCCATCCTATGAATGTTCTGTCTTTCTAGGAAGGGAGTTTGTGTGCCCTTACTGTGTCTGTGTGTGTCTCTAAGTGGGAATGAGTCTGTTAGATATGTGCAAGTATGTCTGAGTGGAGCATGTGTGTGTGTGTTACATTTGTGAGCATACATGTGTTTGTGTGTCAGTGTAAATGTCTGTGTCTACTTGTGTGGGTTTCATTGTGTGTTTGTGTGCAGGGAGGTGTGTGTGTAGATCTATGATTACATAATTATGGGTAAATTGTCCTTTATTTCTGTGTGTATCTTGTGTATGCTTATGCCCTAGAATAGGGGGGCATAATCAAAGGAAACAGGCTAAGTGTGCTGGCTTGAGGGACATGCACTGTGAGACTGACTCTAGGGAGGCTGGGGGACTTAGAACTTCTTGAACCAATCAGACAAGCCTTCTACCGACCTCACTTGCTGGGCAACCTTCACCTGAAGAGTCCAGGTGGACTTTAGGTGGCCATCATCAGCCAGTCACAGGGAAACACTTTGTCCAGTAGTGTCTATTTGTATGCACCAGTGTTTCTGCTTAGGAGGATTATTTGACCCTTGGCTTTTCCTCTTAGCTGTAGCATCCATCTGAGGCACTTTGGTAATTTGGTCATCCTGGAAAAGAGAATGGGGATAGACCAGTAACCTGAGCCCAAAAGAGAAGGCAGCACTGAACAGGTTTCTGGAGAGTAAGCATTTAGGTCCTTCCCCAGCCCCAGAAGAGGGTGAGCATACAGAAGCCAAGGACCACTTCTCCCAGGACTTCCTGAATTCCTCCAAACAGCCGGATGCATGAGATTTAGAGTATTGTGGAAGAAATATGGATTATCCGATCCCTAGAATGTTGTGTAGAAGGTCCAAGGTAGGTGACAGCCATACCTAAGGCTAAGGATAGCCACTTTTCCTCCTCAAGTCCAGCAGGCAGTTTTAAGGGAGAACTGTTTTTGTGGGGAGATGCTTTGCACCAGTAGTGATGTAGATATCTGAACATCTAGGGTGGCCTTGAAAATCCCCTTTATCTCCAGATCCCTGCCCCTTCAAGACTCAAAACGAAAATGCAGTTCCTCAGCTTCTGTCATCTGGAGGGGATCTGATCTTCTGGAATGGTAGAGGTGAAAGTATAGTTTGAACTGGAGAGGTGACAAGGCGGGGCATCTGCAAAGGATGCTTCTATCATTGCTGAGCTGAGCGGGGTAGTTGTGCTTCATGAGGCAGACACCCTTGTCAGTGTGACCCCAGTAAATGAGGGAATGCAAGGCAGTGAGCCAAGCTCTGCTACGAAGTCACGTGGCCTTCAATTACATACTTCAATCTCTTTGAATATTAATTTTCTAAACTTATGGACAAGTTGAAAATAGATAAGAAAAACCCAGGTGGATTTTTTTTTAGTTTTGATTTATTTATTTTAGTGCTTAGGGGATCAAACTCAAGGTCTCATACATAATAAGCACATGTTCTACCACAGACCTGTGTTACCAGACCCTTCACTTTTTTATATAAAAAGGAGTCACTATTGAAATGATCCCAAACAAGAAGAGAATGAGACCCTCTTTTGATGGTCGTTAAATAGTTACCTGCACTCGTCCTTCCTGAAGGTGCCATGAGCTAAGATTCCAGCTTCCCCACTTTGGAGTTGTGGAATGAGATTACCAAGGGCCAGAATGTACATCCATAGTATGAATGTGACCCACCTTAGTATTGAAATCAGCTAGTATTTGTGGTGTCCTCCTTATCCACAGAGGAAAGTGCTTCTTTTCTGTGTCCAGCATTCTGTGTGTTAGGGATAAGGAAGCAGATAGAGGCAAGGTCCTGTTGGTCACTGGTTCCCCAGGTAGGGAACTGTGGGGGATTGTCAGTTATTCTCAGAATTTAGAGGGTTGTACTGTTTGGGACCTTGTTTATTTAAGCTCAGAAGGCATTTGCCTCTCAAGTACACAAATTGTGACGGTGTTGGGCTGAATTGGTGGTATTGTAATTCTTTAGGAGGAGTCCCTGGTGCCCTTTCAGGGTCGGAGAGAAAGGACAAGAGGAAAAAATCCTAGCTGTCAAAATTCCTATTCTCTGGGGCCCCTTCTTCAAGGAGACAGGTCTAGTTTTATCTGATTTATAACTTAAGATTTTCAAGTCAGAATTCTTTTAAAGGGAAGATCTGTGATGGGTTGAGGGAGGATACAGCAAGAGACAGATGACCTTAAAAATCTAAGCACTCCCATTTCTAAAGCCTTGTGATGCTCAGAGACCCAGACAAAAATCCAAGTTTATGAGTTTGGGGCAGATGAGTCCTGAGCTATTACCCAGGTCTCTGCTAGTTTCCAAATAAGGGGTGCAGATTCCTTCCCTTTGCCCAAGTCATCCTGAAGTCATTAAATCATAGAGCTGATTCTCATTCTTGGGTTGGCTGTGTGTTGGCCAGAATTCCGTAAAGCCACCTTCAGGACTGAATTAGAGAACACAGACTGGTTGCCCCTTGGGGAAATAGATACCCAGCCGACCCTGGGAGAATCCCTCTGTTTCATGAGGAAACAATGTTTAGAAATGCTGTATGGCTTTCTTGTGGCTGTCACACTGAAGGTGCCAAGGACTCGGACCTCATTAATGGCTTGAAAGCCAGAGATTCTTGGACTGCTTGCCTTGCCCCACCCCACCCCCAACATCTGCTCATCTCTGCCAGAGTTGAGACCAGTCATCAGAACATTAGTTTGATGGACCTCAGTAAGATATCCACTCAGAATCTGGGACCAGCCCCTTGAGGATTTTGTTGCTCTATCTGTGTGTCCAGTTAACACTAAAGCACTGGGGAGACAACTGGGAGTTATAGTTTAATTTTAAGGAAAATATGAATTGCAAATATTGGATCTCTAATAATGAGGATCCACTCTTTTATGCAATACCGACCATGTTCACAGCTTGGTAAATCTTTTTTTTTTCTTCTGTTTTACTGTTCCAATATGCAGTCCACTTAACATATCCATTTGTCTTCCATGATACTCAGATGGTCAGACGACCTGGGTGAGACTTTGAGCAAAGTCAGATTTTTCCCATTATCGATTAAAAAAAAAACCCTCTAACTGGGGAGGGGGTGTCAGTGGGGGTGCACTATAAGAAGAAAATGTCATTATAGTAACGTGACCCTGAATGGTACTTCCTCATAGGATGGCGGTGCCATGACATTATAATGCAGCTGAAAAATTACATCGTCTGGTTGGAGCTTCCAGGGTACTGAAGTGTGATGTATCACTTCACCCTTGTGCTTGTGTGGCACTCGGCTGCTCGTGTAAGCAATCCTACAGTGCCAGTCACATGAAAGTATATGCAGTTATGTGTAATATACTACCCTTGATAATGGCAACCAGTAAATGTGCGCAGAGCTGTGTGTTCTCTATACTTTTATCACTAGTTCAGACTATATTCTTTATGCTTATTTCATAAACTTTACTAGAGAATGCTATGCTGTGGCAGGCCAATAGCACCTCACACAGCCCGTGTTTATTGCTTCCCTTGCCTACATCATTGTCTTTTGTGTTCATTTTAAGCCTGTGTTATTTTATTCATTACAGCCCAAGGAATAACGGGCTCCTGTATTATATACATGTACAGAAGTCACTCAGGGGTGGATATCTCAGAACATATCCATATCACATCTCTAAGTAACATGTGACCATGTATTTTGACATTTGCCTCTCTTTGCTACCCACTTCTTTTTTTAAAAAAGAATTATTTATTTATTTTATGTATATGAATACACTGTAGCTGTCTTTAGACACACCAGAAGAGGGCATCAGACCCCATTACAGATGGTTGTGAGCCACCATGTGGTTGCTGGTAATTGAACTCAGGACCTCGCGAAGAGCAGTCAGTGTTCTTAACCGCTGAGCCACCTCTCCAGCCCACTACCCACTTCTTATGACTCCATCCTTCCCTGGCCCATAAAAGGCATGTCCTATCCTAAGCAATGCAGTTCCTATACACTTTGTTATATAAATCTGTTACACGGGTAGAATGAAGCACCTGAGAGTTGCTAGAAGTCAAGATTAGTTTAGGATTAAAATATCTTGGCTGCAAGAATGTCCCCACTCTCCCTAGGGAGTGTCCCCATGCTGGAAAAAAAAAAAGCTAGCTGTGTCTTCCTGGAAGGAAGAAGTATTTAAGAGGTTCAGGTAAAGACTGGATTCTCTTTAGCTGTTTGTATTTCTTCCATGCAACTCCATATGGATACCATGCCACAAGGGTGTAGCGAGGTGATATGTCAGATCTAAGCATGGCTGTCTATTGTTGCGTGTGTGTCTTTGCAGTGAAGACAGGTCATAAGGAGCAGGGAGGGACATTGGATGCAAACTTTGAAGGAGAATATCAGGCCTCTTCTACGTGAGTGATTCTAACATTGGGGATGTAAGTCTCACAGAGTACACGACCTTGAAGAAGCAAGGGTCCAGTTTTATGCCTTTCAGGTTTCGTTCTGCTAAGAAAACAAATCTCAGCGAGAATTGTCCACATTTGCTTAGTGGAGCCAAAGATGAAAGCAATAAATTAAACCTTTATTGTTGCTGGATTGCATGAACCCGTGGCACCTCCTCTGTGGAGGGCAAGTGTTACTAGCATCTGATGGTCTGAGAACCAGTGAGATAGACTTACCACAATTTCTGGCAGTGTATGGCAAGTACCTGTTGTGAACATCATCTCTAGGAGGATATCAACAAACATCTACTCACCCCAGATAGGGTGCCCAGATAGGATGGATGAAAGTAATGATTCTACTGAAGCCCAACTTAGCAAAGCAATGGATTTATGCCTGCATGTTATGTAGGAAGCACGAGCGGGGGGTTAGAGGAACATGGAGAGTCAAGGGCAGCTGCATCATTGGAAAGCCCACCCCAGCCTGGGTAACAACTCAAAGGCTGCAGCCCGAGTGTACTTGACAACTGGCAGGCGACTGGTCTGGTCTCAGAGTCTCCACTCCTCAGCAACTCTTGTTGCTTGTGTAGCCTTGGGGAGAGGTCCTGTGAATCTTGTATATTTAGTTCCAAGAATTATAAATTTTGAGTGCGTCCTGAGTGTCATGAGCTTCCCTCCTCAGAGGAAACTGCTGCAAACCCACATTATAAATTTGTTGTTGTGGCAATGGTTATCTCTATCTTATCATTGGGAAAAGTCACTCAAAGAAAAAAATGTAGGGGCTGGAGAGATGGCTCAGTGGTTAAGAGCACGGACGGCTCTTCCAGAGGATGCAAGTTCAATTCCCAGCAACCACATGGTGGCTCACAACCATCTGTGATGGGAATTTAGTGCCCTCTTCTGGTGTGTCTGAAAACAGCTACAGTGTACTCATTAAATAAAACAAATAAATCTTTAAAAAAAGAAAAGAAAAGAAAAAAGAAAGAAGAGAAGAGAAAAGGGAAGAAAAGGGAAGAAAAGGGAAGGGAAGGGAAGGGAAGGGAAGGAAAGGAAAGGAAAGGAAAGGAAAGGAAAGGAAAGGAAAGGAAAGGAAAGGAAAGGAAAGGAAAGGAAAGGAAAGAAAAAGAGAAAAGAAGAAGAGAAAAAATGTAAATAACTTCTAAGGAGAAGTGAAAGTTTTTGTCTGTAGAGAACATCCAGACAGATGCTTGTGGTAGCATTATTTACATCAGCTAAAAACAGTGAATGGTGTCTGTGTCCATTGATGCTTGTATGGATAAATTTTGTGACGTGGCCAGAGGAGAGAATTGAGCCATAAAAGGAGTGAAATAGTGATACCTGCTGCAGCATACCTACATGGGCCTTAAAGCATGCCAGGTCAAAGAGGCCAGGTACCAAAGACCACATATTTTACAACTCTGTCCATGGAAGATGAGAAGGGGGGGTTGGGTCCTGGGAACTATAAAGTAGCTCGGGAGCCGCTGTGTACAGAGTCGGTGTTCTGAGACGTGGGATATTGATTAGCTAAAAGCACTCTTAGTGAGCTTTCATTCTCCAGTGATGACAACTGTTAAAAAAAAAATGGGCCAGCTTTGAGAGAGTTGTACTTCCCTGTGAACATACCAAAGCTTGGAGCTGTACCACCGAAGCAGCGATATATATCGCATATGAATCACACCTCAGTAAAGCTGCTTTAAATGTTCTATTTAAAAGGGAGTAAAGTAATGTCTACATGAATTTCTGGGGAGCATGGGACAGAAGGTGACAGTGGGGAACTGTAGTTCCATGAGGGAAGTCATGGAGAACGAGGCAGCGGTGTCCTGCCTCCTGTGCTTGGACCCTGTGAGGACGCTATCCTGATCTGATGTGGAACTGAAGCTTAGTTAGTTAGCATCCTTAAGTTGGGAAGAAGTTCAAAGGTCATCTAAGGAAAGCACACCCCAGTCACTCTCACATTTCTGCTCCACCAAACACTTCTTAATCTTTACTAATACCCAGAACCTAAATATTCACTTGGGGATGTTAGTGGCCTGGCTTTGGGGGAGAGAGGACTTGGGAAAGAATGCATTTGACCCCATAGTGGGAGGAGACAGAAGAGTGACAACAGCTGTCCTGAGGTGTGGCTGAGAAGCTACATGCTCCTCACACTCAGTGCAAGGCCCCAGGCAAACTCTGAGTTAATCCAGGCCGAGTCAGGTCTGCAGGGGGACAGCAAAAGCAAGAGAAAGGGCGGGCCTGTCAGGCCTGGATGTCTCACTGGAAATACAATAACACACTGGGAGCTTCCCAAGGCTGTCCCTACAGCGGTGCCTACACTGGGAGCTTCCCAAGGCTGTCCCTTCAAGCAGCACTTCTCAACCTTCCT
>LR749552.1:870290-921855 GCA_902729485.2 Mus minutoides
TTGTTTACTGGTTGCTGTTTTTAGAGGGAAAGATGCTAAGGAAGTGCTGGCTGCTACCTTCATACTGCCTCCTACTTAGCTGTTTCTAGGGCCTTAAAGGAACCCTGAGAAAAGCATTCTCTCCCCCTCATCAGGAGCCCAGGCTGCAACATGAATGAAGAACAGGTTTGGGGATACTGCATCTGTCACTAGCAGGTTCCAATATCTCCTTCCTTTTCTTAAGCTATTAGCACCAACCCTTTCAGAACCCAACCTAGGAGCCCCTGTTTGTGAGGACTCTGTCCTTTTGCTGATCCATCTATGGCCTTTACTGTGACTTACAAGAGGGCGAGGCCCTTTTCCTCCTCAAGCTTGCCTTGAATAAGGTAAAGTAAACCCCACCCATCCCTTCCATCTGGGGCTGTGGAGAAGTCAGTTCTAATAGGCAGATGGGCAGGTGCCACAAGAGCTTGCTAGTTCCCCTCCCATCTCCTTCGATGAAAAGAAGCCTGAGGCACAGTGCATTGACTGAGGAGAAAATTACAGAAACCCTCTAACCAATATATTCATCACAACCCAAAATGGTTGGTCTACCTGTCTGCATTCCAGCTATGGCTCATTGAACAGCTTCCAGAGTGTCTACTTAAAGAGAGAGGTGTGGGCATGCTTGGGGGAGGGGGTAAGGTAAACCCCGATGCACAGACAACTCCCGAGTCCCATCACCTTATTCCTCTCCACTGGGCAAGACAAGCAGGGGGCGATTCTGCAACTGAATGATTAATTCATAGTATCATTTCAAGGTTGGCCACTCTTGGTTGGGGGGGGGGGGCGTGTAGTGCTCTAGATTGCTAAAGAAAAACTCTAGAGTATGAAAACAAGTCCAGACCACAGGCTCTAACATGAGATTTCTCCTGCTTCTCAAAGCATTGCACGTCACAGCAAAGGCCATAGAAAAGGGAGGAGACACTGGAACCTGCTAGTGACAGGTGCAGTATCCCCAAACCTGTTCTTCATTCATTCACAGATATAATCATCATTTTCTAGGTGAAGATCGGGGAGGGATAACGTCTTACCCAGCATCGCACAGCTAAGGGGAAAAGATAGGAGCTCGGGCAGATCTGACTCTCTCAGAGTCGAAGCTCTTGACTTTCCCTTAGGAGATAGTGGTCAGGACAAAGACATACAGAGTTAAGTGCCCAAGACCCTGATGCAGGTAACAAGCCCAGTGCCGCCGGACAGTGACAGTGCGGGGTGAGGCGGAAGCATTTGCTGCTGAGTGGAAAGCTAAGGTTTGTATCACTTCTCCCCTGGAAGAACACAGTTGGGTCTGTAAAGCGTTCCCACAGTGATGTGTCACAGGGGGATGACCACAAAGATGACTTGAGGAGTCAGCTGTGAAGGAGTGATACCTGCCAAGGTGGTGACAGGATGAGGATTCCTTCCCCTCTCTGGCGCTCCCTCCCCTGCCATATTTGGGAAGGGAATGAGCTTGAAGATTAAGGGGGAGAGGTCAGTGAGATTTTAACATCATGTGGAGGGTGATGAGTTCACAGGGGCACGGAGTGGACGGAAGAGGATCTGGGTGAGTGTTGATAGCCATGCCGCTCGGCCCTGAAGACCTGGGAAAACTGAGACACGCTTTGAGGGGAGGGATGATACATTTGACAGGAGGGAGGGGTAAATAATTCCCTTATCTTTATGGGTATAGAGAAAGGTGCTTCGGAATGTGAAAATCCCAGAACTGGTTAATGAAGCCTGGGAAGAGAAACTGACGAGGTGTGCCAGATCCCTCCAGGTCCCAGCAGACCTCATCTTCCCTGCCAGCTTGCCATAGCACCTCATCCTGTGGATGAAGGCTGCCCACACCAAATCACATCCTCGCAGAGATGGAGGGGAGAGGTGTGAGGACAGACAGATAGTAAAGGAAACCCAACAGAGACTTGAGACAGAAGCTGGGCACGGTGATGCCCTGTTTAGTACCAGCACTCTGAAGGCAGAGGCAAGGAGATCTCTGTGAGTTCGAGGCCAGTTTGGTCTACATAGCAAGTTCCAGAAAAGCCAGAGCCACGTGGAGAAATGCTATCTCCCAAACAAAACAAAACAAATAAAAGACAAAAACATAAAGATCGAGTAGAGGTACCAGTCAAGTGTGCATGCGTGCATGCCTGTGTGTGCAAGTACATGGGTGTATGCGTGTGTAAGACAGAAACCATCTGGTGAAATTTTTCCTGACCTTGTTTTATCCACATGGTTTGTACTATGGGCACTTTATGGGAACCTACTTTTTCATTTTAAAATTATACTTAGGACAGTAATACAATTAATAGTGCCTCCTTCCTAAAAGTGGCTGTTGGTCTCCCTGAGTCAGGGTGGACCATGCGAGCCAGCTCCTCCAGCCAGAAAGTCTAGGTGCTTTCCAGGAGCTCTGGGGGACAACCTTGTGCATAGAACTTTGGTGCCATGTTTGTGCCATATGATGTCAGTTTCAGAAATCTCTGTGCACATAGGTGATAACTCAAAGGTTATGGGCATATGAAGAGCTATTTGTCTTTTTGTTTTGATTGGTTGGTTTCTACACGTATTGCCAAAATGCCCAATGAGAAAATGGTACCAGCTTAGATTTCTCCTGAAATTTATGTGAATACGTGTTTCCTTAGTAGGAAGGAACACAGTGACTTCACACCGCTTCGCCCCTGCCGTGGTACCCTTTAAGCAGCAGAGGCTTAGGCAGGGGCTGCTGGAGCCCCTATAGAAGGAGGCTGCAGAGTCCACCCACATCAGGGGGATGCATTTAATCCATAGCGCAGGCAGTGACGGGGTGGGAAGGTCTGTGTTGAGTTCAGAATATATAGAGAAAGCTGCTACCATCAAGATGACATCTGAAAAAAGAATCCATTCCGACAGTGGGGAAGACAGGAGAGTGGTCCCTGGAAGAGTAGCTAAGGAGGCACCTGTGACATCTTCCTTTGGTCCTCTTGAGGGTCACCTCACACTTGATGCCTGAGCTATACCCTCAGGTTCCAAGCAAGAGTTTTGTCTTTCTCCTAGAAAAAAAAAATCGCCCCAGCTTCTAAATAAAGAAATTCCCCAGACTCTGAAGATTCTTCTAAGCAAGGCTGAACTTCATGTGGGTACCACCTGAGGAGAGGAAGCTTATGAACGTCTGACATAAAGGTTGAGGCTAAGACCGAGAGCTCAGCTGGGGGACTGACAAGCGTTTCACATTCAAAGCACATGTCACTGATGCTAATCAGATAAGCAGAGCATTTAGTTCTTACATCTGGCACAAAACTGCTTTTGTGGTTCCAATTTTTTTCCCCAGAAGGTAATAAAATGCACAATTGTATCTCGTAACCAATATAGATTAGCATCTTTTCAGGCACTCCCGTGGACGCCCACGCTGAGCGAGCGCCTGAGCCTCAGCCTGCCTCAGATAAGAAACCCAGATACCTTTGCTTATTCTACTTGAGAGACTTGACTACTCAGTCTTGTCTGTGTGACACGGAAGGCAGCTCTTTCTCCAGAGCCACTGAGTAGGGTGAGCTGGAGAGGAGAGGGTTAACATGGAGGGAGGAAGAATCGTCATAGAGCATCTTAGCTGAGTTATTGAGCTGTTTCCCTCAAATCCAGAAGTGTCCACTCAGACTCTAGTGGAAGGTTTGCCCTCAGAGAGGGTGCCTGTCAGTCGGTTAGTGATGATAAGCATCGCAGAAGAATTCAGTCTGTGCCTGGAGCATCCTTGTAATATCCATTTGCAGTGCTGGCAAAAGTGATTTTGGTGTGAAGTCCATTTTGAATGGCCCACCAAACCTGCCATGAGGGATCCATGCTTGAACAGGCCGAACTCATCATCTTTTCCTGATCTAACTTACTATCGGTCAAAATGCAGTAAAAGTCACAATTATGTATGTGGGAACTCTCTGGGTCAGGTAATTTTGTCTTTCATAGCTTTCTCAAGTCCCTATTAGAGTGTAATAAGAGAAAGACAGTTCCATTGATGCCTGCCATTTTGCTTCTTAGTCATCACGGTTCAAAGTTCATCTTGCTCTTTTAGCTTCCCCTGGAGTGGTTTGGTAACCTTCCTTGTCGGCATGTGTGCAGATTCTTATAGCCAATTAACCTGCATAGTTATTCATCTCCTAAATGTGATGAGAATAGGCGTACATCCCAATTTTACTTTTTATAGCTTGTCTTGTAAAGGTAGTTGGAACCTTAAGAATTTAAGGGCATCATTTTTCCCTTTTGAGCATGGAACACTAGGTTCAATTCCAAGAAAAACAAAAAGCCTAGGATAGACCGTAGCCAAGGACAAGCTAAGCCATGTGTCCAGGACATACCGTTTAAAGAGGCTCCGGATCCTTAAGGATGCAGACGTGTGTGGCCAGCATCTATGATTGGTATCTCTTTAAGTGATGTGCCCAGGTGTGCTGCCCCCACCCCACCCCTCAGCCCAGCCCTGGTCCTGGTTAGCATCTCCAGACTGTTTGGGATAGAGCAATGATAGCTGGCTTTTCCAGCCTTGTCCTCTGGACATTTATTAAGGGCCTCCTGGATGTCAGGGACTGCATTTTCAGTGGGTGCAGGAGATGCAGAGCAGACATACCTTATGGTAAACGGCTGCTGATCCCCGGGTGCCTCGGCGAGTAACGGCACAGATGGACGTCTGGGCCTTTAATCCCCTTCCTCAGCTTGTGTCGAATCTTCACCTCCATTACATTTGGGCCAAAAGATTTGAAACAAATATCTCTAGGTGACCAAAAAGCTCAAAGGTTGACTGTGTTTAACTGGATTATTTTATCGTTCTCCATTTGTGTTTTATTTATAAGCGGTAAAAGTCACTCAGTCCACCCAGCTGCTTACCTTTTGTCCAGCTTGAAAAATGAAATGAATTTGTTTTGAGCACTGTGCATTCACCGGGCTCCTGAACTAATCGCACCCATACATCTTGCTGCCCAATAACACGTAAAGCCAAGCCCCGGGCATTCTAGAGTATATATATATATATAAGTATCTGCCTTTCTCTCTTTCTCTCTCATCTCCTGGGGAGTGATTTATCCAGGAAATGTATTTCCAATGGGTTAGGTATTAAACGCTCCCTCACAGAGATACTGGATATCTCTGATCAAATTATAATTTTCTAAGTATTCTACACCACTGTGTCCAGTTAAATTGTTCCTAGCGTTTTCCCATGACAGGGTGGCTTAAAAAAAATCTAGATTGCATTACAAACACTTCCAAGTTGCCCATTTGGGAGAAAATCAACTAACGAAATTTATTTATTTATTTGTTTATTTATTGCTTTTCCGAAGTGCTGTTTTCTCTCTTTTTGAGGATACCTTCTTTGAGCTGGCTATTGTAACTGCAGACAGCTCCCTGTGGCCTCATAACTCAGGCCTACTGATATTTATTGCTTTGTTGCTCTTTTTAAAAAATGCAGTCTGACGTTCTTCTGCTCAGAATGTCATCTCTTGTCAATGTTTTATATATATGTATATATAAAAGACACCGTTATGAAAGTAAAATATCTTTTGCTGGCTTTCAACTCCACACCAAGAAGAGGGAAAGCTGAAGGGAGAGATGCTGAAAAGTGGAGGCAGAGTCTGGAGGGTCATGGTTCAGGTCTCCCTCTGGGTCACTGACTTCATGATCTCACTGAGCATTTGCAAGGGCTTGTATTTCCACAGATGCTCATCCCCACCTCTTAGCACGCAGACTCTGGGCTAGACACCGAGAACACATCAGGGAACAAGATGCCCCCCAGCCTCTGCTTCGTGGAGTTGACAGCTGAATGCAGCCCTCACTGAACTCCTGCTGTAACCGGCCAGATAGCAAAGATTTTCTGCTTGCTTGACAGCTCCAAAGTATCTGTCATGGCTGCTTATCTCTGCCCTCTGATAATCAACAGATTATCAGATGGCTGAAAAAGGAATGAGGCTGTAGTCCAAGAAAGCTTCACGTACAAAAATAAAATAAAAAATAAAAACCAAACCAAAACAAGCAAAACAACAACAACCAAAAAATGGCAATGAGTTGAGTTGAGCTTGGTGGCCTACATCTGTGCACTGGGAGGTTGAAGCAAAATTATCAGTTCAAGGCCTTGAACTATACATAGCTAGATCCTTCCCCTGAAATACGGTGTATGTGAGGACGGAGATGATGGCTCAGCAGGTAAAGTACTTCCCATGCAAGCAGGAGTGTCTCTATGAAAAGGCTAGCTACAGCAGGACCTGTTTCTGCAATAGCAGCACTTTGGAGGCAGAGACAGGGGGATCCCTGTGACTTGAAGACCAGCCGGTCTGGCTAAATAGGCAAGCTCCGGGTTCAGTGGAAGACTGTCCTGAGAACTGATGTAGAAATTAGTTGTGTAAATCGCCTGATATTGACCTCTGACCTCCATAGGAATGCATACACGCATGTGCACACACTTTCACACCCATGAGTATGTCTATGCACACATGCTGAAAACTCAAAAGCAAGTAATGAGTGAACTTGACCTTGCCTCACTGGCCACAGTTTTCTGAGCCCTGGACAAATAAAACATCAAAAATAAACATAGCAAATACCACACATGCCCCTACCATGAAAGGAACACACAGAGTGCAGAGGCAAGTCTGCGGAGCTTACCTGCTGTGGAGAGACCTTCCCTGAATCCTGACAGAGGTGTTCGGTCAGGGATAGCCGTGTAAAGGGAAGGGCAGGCTGATTTGAAGTGGTAAGAACTTAGTGGCCAAAACTCCACAAGGGACAGTCGTCAGCCGAGTGTGAGGCACAAAAGATGGCATTGGGCCCCTGTGCACCCATCCCGGGTATTTTGTACATGAGATGAGTTGTTCGTTTAAATTGTGAGAGCCTGCTGGCATTCCCCAAACTCTGACCAAGAAAGGGGCCGCTCCAGCTGCCCTGAGGACCCTGGGGACAGAGCGGTGAGGGCCCAGGGCTTGTTCTACTTCTAAAGGAGGCCTCTCACCAGCTCACGGGCTATGAAAATCGTGCTTGGCATGTGTCAGGCTAAACAAAAACACATGGTGTGCATGCGTGTTCCTAAAACAGAACAAGGAAAAGGAAGAAACTGAGGAGCCTCCCATAAACCACTGGATCAGCACATCGTTGTGGAGCCCAGAACCCTGTACCTGCCATTTGTTCCCACAGTGGAAGTCAGCTTATATAGCAAAATCAATTTCTTAACCCAAAGAGTGGAGATGCAAAAGAAGCAGGGCCCTTAATTGAACCAGCCTTGCCTTCGAATCTACCTCTGAGCCTTTGAAACGTGCTGGCTTGAGCTTTCATTGGCTTGTATCAGTGTTCTTCCCAGAGGCAGCTTCGTGCAGCATATACTATACAGAATTGCAAAGATTATTGTTTTCAGATCTTTTTACCCCAAGAAAAGGTGGAAATTCGGATTTCTAGCTTACAGTTCATTATTAAAGTAGCGTGCGAGCCAAACACAACACCTTTGTATGTTCCCAGCCTCGTCTTTTCTGTGCTCCAGGGTCTGGTTATAATGTTCTCTAACTCTGTGACGGCAAATGTTTATTAGACCCCAGATAGTTCCCTTCCAATAGTCACAGCCTTGGCTTAACTCTGCACTGCTTTGAACTCAGAGAGACCCGAATGTGAACTAGCTCTGCTATATAATCCGATGTGATCATGAGTAAATTCTCTTTTGGAATCTTGGCATAACCCAGGATGCAGAGGGAACAGTTACCAGATCCTACCATTGAGCCATGACTATCGGAGTGGCAATGGGCTTTGAAGGTCCCCAGTATTAGGGCAGAAAGAGGGAAGTTAAGGCAAGAAAATCTGAGGTGAATGTTCCTAGTCACCACCATTTTTAGCTGACCGAGAGTGGGGTGGGGTGCAGTGGAGAAGGGATCCCTTCTCCAGCCACACGTGCATGTCTTAGCCCTTGGTTTCCCCTATAGAGTCACATACCATTTGAACTGAGAAGATTTTAGCTATCTTTGCTTGGAGCTTCCCATTTGACAGAAGTTGAAAACAGGTTATAGATGAGAAGAAGCTTGCCCGCAGCTACATAACTGACTTAGTAAAGGCACAAAAACATATAAAACCCACAACCTTTCCTATGCCCCCAACCTTCCAGTGTCTCCATTGGCTACTCTGGTGTTACACACATCCCAGTGAAGTTGCTTGACAAGTTGAAAAACTTGAAAGCGCCCACGAGACACAGAGTTTCAAAAGGAACTCATCTCCTGGGAAGACATTCTCGCTACCCGTATATCCCCGAGTTACTCTGGTGTATAGATCCACGTGCTCTCATTTAGTAGGATTGTATTATAGTGCTTCTAAAGATTGAATTCTGACCTAGCTAAGCCTTCCGCCAGTGTTCCAATGTCCTAGTATAACCTTGTATTCAGTAGGAATCTAGAGACAGGGAAACTAATCAGGAATTACAAAAAACGGAGCCAGAGTAGCTCAGGGCTGGTCTGCAGAATGTTTACTAGGACTATAGCCAGTCTTACCCAGGCAAGGAACTACTTAAGAGTTAGAAATCTCAGGGCAAGCTTAGCAAAGTATATACTTAGAATCTTCTACAACCAGGTATGGCAGACTATATTACTTGTTAGTAGAAAGTTCCTCCACACTATCGCCCAGAAATATAGCTAAGTCACTGCCTTACACAGGAATTAGTAAAGGCACAATTTTTTTTTTTTTTTTGGTTTTTCGAGACAGGGTTTCTCTGTGTAGCCTTGGCTGTCCTGGAACTCACTCTGTAGACCAGGCTGGCCTCGAACTCAGAAATCCGCCTGCCTCTGCCTCCCGAGTGCTGGGATTAAAGGCATGCGCCACCACCACCCAGCTGTAAAGGCACAAAATTATCTAGGAAGAAGGAAGTCCTGAGGAGGAACCAGAGTAGATACTTAAAATTATAGCTAGTTGAGTTACACCCATATACAAGTATTTACAATGGCCTAGGGGGAATGGAAAGGGCATGAAGCCCTTGCCCCTGGCTTCTAAGTTTAAGCTGACCTTAGGTGAAGTTGTTTTTGATCCCACTTGTTAACATTGACTTTTATCCCAGTTCTTCCATGTTTGCATTCTTGTTTTGTGTAAGAATCCAGTAACCTCTAGTAACCTCTTTGTATCTTGCCAGTGTGTCACCTAACTTCCCTATTTTCTTCTGTATAAAAAGTCTGATGCTCGATTTGACAAATTACATTCAGTTCCACACTCCCTTGTGTCGTGTCTGTTTGTCACCCCACTTCCGCAGACTCCATGTCCATCTGTCCGAACCCCTGATCCCCACGGATTGAGGGGGGCCGACTAGGCCCGGTCCATGGCACTCTGGGCCTCTCTCTTGTCTCACAAACCAGGCCATCTAAGCCCAGGCAAGGTAAGCCATAATCTTCCCTAACTGCCATAAAACCACCCCAATTAGGTCCCATTAGGTCCTCAGGGACCTCATTTCTTCTTGCGTCTTCATTCTCTGCACTAAGAAGCTGATTTTTGCCATAGGCTGAGTTCCTTCATGGGAGTAAAATGGCAGCTACAGTTCTAGGCTTCACAAAAATAGTCTCTCCTAGTGATAGGGAACCAAGCCTAAGGTACATCTGAATTTCCAGCAGTTTTGCACAGGAGGTAATCTCTTGATGTGGGATATGATGGTGGTGCCTGGAACTCGGGCTCAAGTATGAGCTATAACTCCACCATTTAATTCTTCAACTTGTGATCTTGAACAATGTGATCCCCGTCCTTCAGTTTCCTCCATATATAAAGGAGCTATAGAATTGTAGCTGGTTTTGGTTGTTATGACAACAAAAGAAGCCAATCCTATCAACTCCTTAGCACAACACTTGACTTGGAGCAGGCATTTAGTAAATACAGTCACTTAAGGATAGAGTGGTGGGTTAGTAGATGTGCTGTTAGCTGTTTGGACCATTGCATAACCATCAGAACATCTGCAGCGTCGTTAGTTGAGCATTCTTAGGCACGACTGTGCTCCGTCACTGTCTCAGAGTATAAACTTAACACACTTCTTTTCAGAAAGTTTGCATTTCTAAGGAAGACGTATTGGCCCTTGAATGCTTATCTGTTAGGTTTTACTGCAGTGGTTCTCAACCTCTGGGTCGTGACCCCTTTAGGAGTCAAATGATTCATAGGTGTCACCTGAAGCCATCAGAAAACACAGGTATCTACATTATGATTCATAACAGTAGCAAAATTGCAATTATGATGTAGCAATGAAAATAATTTTATGGTTCGGGGGTCACCACAGCATGTATTAAAGGGCCACAGCGCTAGGAAGATTAGGAACCACTGATCCATGATCCACCGGAATATCAAGTTGTGCACACATTCATCCAAGTCTCATTGACACCTGCTGCCGTGATGCTGTCCCTCTTGCCAGGCATCATAGGCACAGTAGTGAACAATTCACACCCGACCTCTGCCCTTCTCGAATTTGTAACCCATCAGGGAAGAAATAAGGTCTATAAAATAATCTGGGAGTAACAGCCACGTTAAGCAAACCAGAATGTCTGGCTAAAGTCAAGTGCTCTGGAGTCCCAGTGTCTAGGATTGAATCCTTGATAATGTGTTACCTCTGACCAGTTACTCAACCTCACGGCCTTTATTAAATTCACTCTCAAGAAAGGCTAACGGTGCTCACTACTTTGTGGGATTGTTGGGAGGATGCGAGCAGCTGGCGTTGCCTCAACACAGAGCGCCCACTGAATGTCAGCCACTGTGACAGGGGCTGCACAGAGAGCCGCAGCCATGCCTGTATCCGCTCAACACGCAGCTGCAAGCTCCCTCCTGGGCACAGAGAGAACCAAGGCTGGGAACTAACCAGGAATGTCTGCAAGGCAGCAGATCCCACTTCCCACATCACTTAGGATAGATTTTTGGCCCCTGCACTTGAGGTTCCAGTCCAAAGAGACCACCTGCTGCAGGCCGTCAGGAGGTGGGTCCTGTGCCAGCTTGTCTCTCTTAATTTGAACAAATGATTCCGTGTTTGCTTTGCTTTTTCTTCCACTTACAGCTTTATCCAGCAAAGGTACCGACGAGGTGAAGAGTGGGCTCTCCAGGGTGGGTTTTACATCTGTGGGTATATTTTCTTACACAGGTTTGCTACGTAGTCCTATTAACACAGACAGGGCCTTTTTCTGGCTTCAGAAACCCCACTTGGCTTTGAGTGCCTGTCAGAGCCTAGGATGTTATTATTGGGAGAAGCACTAAGTCCCCCAAGGCACAGAAACCACTGCTTCACTTACAAAGATGTAAACCTGGCCCCTGGATGAGACACAACTTACACAAGGTCACAAACAAGTTCCTGTCTAAGCCAAGGTAAAAACTCACATTTCCCCATCCCCAAACACCTGCTATTTCTACTTTGCCACAGTACCCATGAGACTTACTGGTGAAGAACTACTGCTTTCTTTTCAAATCCCAACCTGAAAGAACTGACTGTACCCGCCTGGAGCCCTCTGCCAGCAAGGGTGCAAGGCTACATTCAGCCTCTTAGGGGAAGGAGCTGTGATTGATTAGTGATGTCTGCCAGGTCTCTGCTAGTGGGGCCATGCATTGTAAGCATTTGTTATGTTTGGCTTAATGTTAGTCCAAAGAGACACAACTCACCGTACAATTTCATTATAAGCCTTGGGTGAGAAGGAAATCGAAGGTGTTGGGTGATAAGATTTGGAAGAAGGTAGGTTTATAGAGTGTGGGAGAGAGAACATCCCCCCCACACACACATACCCTGACTTTCATATCATATTGCCCCTTGCAGGCAACCATCTGTCTCCTCCCCCTCTCCTTCCTCCTTCCTCTCTTCCTAAATTCTCTGTCAAAGAGTTGGGTTATAGATGAGAAAGGTGGAGCTGTAGCTACACTGGTTAGTTTAGGGGTTTGTTTTATCAACATGACAGAAATAAGGATCATTTAGGACAAGGAAAACTCCACTGAGCCACTGACTCCATCAGACTGACCTGCACATAAGTCTCTGGGGGCACTTTCTTGATGACTGATGTTGGACAGCTTAGCCTACTGAAGGCAGCACCATCCTTGCCCAGGGCTCCTGGGAGTGTAAGAGAGTCTGATGAGCGAGCTGCCAGTGAGTGTAATTCCTCTGTGGCCTTCACTTGTTCCTGTCTCCAGTTTCTAGCCAGGACCTCCCTCAATGATGGGCTGTGTTTGGGATGGGTAAGCCAACCAAATCCCTTCCTCCCCAAGTTGTTTTGGTCAGAAGGTTTTATGGCAGCAACCGAGAAGCAAGCTAGAATGATAGCCGTAGTGAGCAAGGACTCGCTCGGAAAACTGTGAGTTTCTGTGGTGATCTTGTTCAATAGTTTCCTAAGCTGTTTGATTATTGAGCCTGTTTCCTCTTCTGTATTGTAGAGATGATAATATCTGTCTTGCCGGGATTTTATAGGGATTAAAAAAAGATAATTCATGTAAAACCCAAAGGACGGATAATAAACTCTCAAAAAAAAAATGGCAGCTGGACATGAATACAGAACTCCATGTAGAGTTCCCTAGAGCTGTGAACTCCTAATTCACTGTCCTGCCGGTTGGAGAACTGATGTTCATGCATAATGAGGTCCCTGGAGCCCCACTGCCAGAAGGTTTTCTGAACCAACAGAGAAAAATTAAGAAAAAAATATTTTTTTTTTGCTAAGTGAATTTTATTATATCCTAATTTCTTAAACTATCTGGTAACTAAATGACTTACAGAATAATCGTGTGTGCTTCATCAGAAGGTTTTATATGTCAGAGTATTCTATTCTCTCAGTATGCGTGGCTAGCTGGGCATGGTGGCATCCATGAGTAATCCCGAGGCTGATGAAGTACAGACAAGCAAATCCCTAGGGCTCACTCACCCTCCACCCTAGCTCCTCAGAGAGCCCAGGCCAAAGAGAGACCCCCCCCCCCACCCCGACTGAAAAAAGGAAGCTGGATAACACCTTGAAGAAGATACTGGAGGTTGTCCTCAGCCTTTCACATACAACACACACATGCATGCATACCCACACACATGCACACCATTATACATAGCCCAAATATGAATCTGTCTTTCCCTCTTACCGTGTGTGTGTGTGTGTGTGTGTGTGTGTGTGTGTGTGTGTGTGTGTACGTACGTACGTACATACAGGTATAAAGGCAGTACTTCATGACAGCCCCTCAAAAACGTTTGAGAAAGGCACTTATGGGCAGGGGAGGAAGCAAAACTGAAATGGTTTGGTGATAATTCTTGATTTCTGAAACAGAAAGGATTCAGTGATGTTAAACTCCCATGAATGAGCTGATTGATGAGGCTCAGAACAGTCAAGTTACCTAAGTACAGCACCAGGATTGGGAGCCACTGCCTCTTTCTGTGTCCCCTTTTCCCCCCTATTCCCACTCTCTTCCCCTCCTCAACCCTCCCCCTCCCTACTGCCTACCCATCCCCACTCCCTCTCTATCCCACCGCCTACCCTCCCCTTCCCTACCCCCCTCCCCTACCCCACACATTCAACACATACACACCTGAAGGTGTGGCAGAGTCTCGGAGTTGCTAGTTGAAACTACACACCTCACTTCTTGTCAGCAGAACCCCCAACAAGCCCCGTAACAGTTATGCCAGAAGTAGCAGGTCTGATAACAGCCATGATCGGCAAACAGCCATGTCAGCCCTGGCTGGCCTGACCTGGGAGAACAGTTTGGCTTCCTCTGGGAGCTTGTTAGAAATGTGGTACCCTTAATCCAGCCCCTAGACCCTCCAGATCAGAACCCACATATTTATAGCACATAAATACCAGGCCCTGTGATGGGTGACTAACTAAAGCCTGAGATGGCCCAATCTGCAAGAATTGAAATACAGAATCTTTCCCGGAAAGTTCCAAAGTCAAGATGCTTTTCAAGGTTTTTTTTTTTGGGGGGGGGGGGGAGACAAACACCTACTGCTCTGAGAACCAGGCTGCTCTGTGATTAAGTGATGACTTTGGCCTTGTGGCTATCTCACCAGTATTTTTGAAGAAAATATTTTTAAAAGACAGGTCTTCTTCTGTTTGATAGTTTGTGGATCAGCTGGTTGAGACGTGTCACTGGATATCCCAGATAAAATGGATATCGTTTTTTAATAGAGTTTATTATTCCTTCAAGTACACTTTGGATTTAGCTTATCAGACAGGTTTTCCCAAGCCACCTTGTCCCACACAGAGAACATTTACCACGGCTTTCTTCGTCTCTGATTTAATAAAAAACTATCATAGCTTTTGTTTTTCCGGGGTTTTTTTTGTTGTTTGGTTGGTTTGGGTTCTTTTTTTTTCTTTCCTTTAGAATAGCAGTTCTCACCCTGTTGGAGGAGACCCTTTCGGGGGTGAATATCAGCTATCCTGCATTTCTGATATTTACATTATGATTCACAACAGTAGAAAACTTACAGTTAGGAAATAGCAACAAAAAATGTTTATGCTTTGGGGGAGGGGGCACCCCACAACATGAGGAACTGTATTAAAGGGTCACGGCATTAGGAACACTGAGAACCCCTGCTTTAGAATAATGGATTCATTTGGAAATAATATCTCTTCTAACAGAGTACTAATGAGTGATAAATAGCCTTACACTTGAATTAGGGTATGGAGGAATTTGGTTTCTCTCTAGGAAAATTCAGTGTTCCATTTCTAATTCCGGGGGTGCCACTGTCTAATTCCCTCTCCCCTTTGGCAGCCCACAATGCCCTTGCCAGCACCTGGTGCAGCTGCAGGTTATAGGTGTTAGTATGGCTGACACTCAAAGGTGTGCCTGGCTAGCCTCTCCTCTGGATTCGGATCCACTGTCACAACAGAATCGGTGGTTTCCGCAACCGAAACCCTGATGTTGGAGCTACTGATGGAGATGCTATAGGGAGGGGTAGAGCCAGTCAGGAGGGAGACTCCCTCGGTTGTCATAAAGCAAGGCAGAAACAGGCTCACCTTCAGGGAGCTCTTTCTTCCCTGTGAACACCAAGCTGCTTCTCTTCCCCTCCCCTCCCCCACTACAGCCTTTCTATAAAGGCTTTCACATTCCTGCTCTTAATAAAACCTATGGCAGTGACCCCTAAGCCCATTGTCATCTCTGGGCCCAACAAAAGTTGGTGCAGTGGTGACATTTCCCAGCCCTGGCCCCTGTAAGGTGCAGTCCTCCATGCCCTCATGGGTGAGTCTAATGTATACCTTACAGGATTAAGTGTTTGATCTCCCCCTTCCCCTGTAGGTTCAAGGCCCGGCATAGCCTGACCAATAAAAGGCCTAGGGGAGCTGGCAGAACAGCTTAGCAGGTAAAGGCACAGCTGTTAAAGCTGACAACCAGAATCTGATCACCAGAACCAGAACCCATGTGGTGAAAAGACTTCCATTGCTGTCTTCTGACCTCGACATAAGTGCCGTGGTACGCTTGCACCACAGGGCTGAGGTGGGGGGCGGGGAGGGGGGGCAGAATATAAACTTGAACTACTAGGCAGACCTGAGCCTGTTCTTGATGAGTAGGAAGGGTTTAAGCAAGGAAAGTGAGAAACAGTTTAGCCTCAAAGCTGAGTCTCAAATGTTAGGTGTTGCCACTTACACAAATCAGCCACACAGAACCCCCACCAGGGCGACATTACTGTCTAACTCTCCAGGGAGCGTTACTGTCTAACCTGGAAAAATAGAAAAATAATTTTCTTTTCAAAAACACCAAGCCACCCAATTGATTTGCTAATGGGTTCTGGCAGCCTTTGTATTAGCACGAGAAGCCATTCAGACCACCATTGTCAATGTCAAACTTATAAATTGCTCCTGTTAGGATCTGTACATTCACGTTAAATAGGAAACACCTGGTGAGCTAGGTCTTGCTGTGGAGAAAGCCTGCTGCTGCTGCGCTGCTCTGTGCCACTAGGTGGTCTGAACCTGGTGGGTGGGGGAATAGGTGTTTGCAGTACCCAAAAGACACTTAAAGTTTTCCAACAGAAAGGATCATGAGATGAGACAGGGTCATAGTTCTTAGCTTTGAACTTCAGATTAAGTATGACACAGGGACTTTTTAAAAGAGTTGTCACTGCTAAACATCCAGATTTTGTAATCCTTGGAAAGTCAGAAGATCAGGCTATCATGGCTGGTGCCGTCTCATGGCAACCAACAGCTACTCACACCCACTCATCTTTCCAAAGTTCACAATCATGACTGCCCCGATCTCTCTCACCTGCCTGCCTGTGATTACTATATGAGTTTATAGTCTCTCTTGGGAGGGCTAAGATCTTAGCCTAGGAGACAGAAAACCTGGGACCTGGATCTTGGGTGACCTTGAACAGGTAACATCCTTGCCTGAAAGGACCGGCTTTCTCATCTGTCAACATGGTAGCCATGGTGTCCTCTGAAGAGCTCTGTTGGCAAATGCAATTATATCCAGATCCACTCTGTAAGAAGCAAGCCAGCTCAGAGCCGGAAAGCTAGCCGGTACTAGAAAGGAACCCCTTTTCATTTACTCTCCAAGATTCCTAGTGGTTCCCCTCCAAATCTTTGCTAGTCTTTTTAATAAGTGAATAAGGACGGTGACCAATTGAGAACATTGCTGGAGAACCTTGTGAGTACCAGATACTTTTCTCATTAAGTATTCCCCTTGTGTCCCTCTCCTCTCCTCTCCTCTCCTCTCCGCCTTACGAAGTTGGGCTGGTTCATGGGTGAGCAGTCAGGACTCGGGAATTTATCCAACCTGGCTGAGGTTAATTCCTTTGGAGAACCAAGTGAGCTCGTGAAGTCTACCACCCTCCCTGCCCCTTCTTCCCTATGCTTGATCATCAGGAGTAAGACAATTTCCAGTGAATTGTTAGGCTCTGGACTGACACCTGTTTCCCCGGGGCAGAAATGACACCTTTGAAGCAAAATTTTCTCAGCTCTACAGGAAAAACCTATTTGGGGGCCCCATTATGGCTGTATTCTAGAAATCGTCAACTCGGGTGCTTACATATAGCGTTTCTTCCCTTCTTAGCTGCCGGCAGCAGGAAAAACATTTTGAAGGGCAAATAAATATTTATGCATGAGGTCTCTGTAAATGTTTGATTCTGTTGCCCCAATTCCCTGGGCTGAGAGTAAATGACAGAGCCCCCCAAAGAGAGTGTGGGCGTGAATACATTCAGCACCTATATTCATTCCTCAAGGCTGTGGTGTGCATGCCAGGCTCTGGGCTCTGGATCAGTGTTTGAAAGCCAGGAGGAGCTTCTGAGAGCCTCCGGAGCACAGAGGGCTTTACACAAATTATCTTACTTTAATTGCCACAATGCCGTGAAGTGTTTATCATTAGCTTCATCTTAAAGAAGAGAGCCTGCTGAGTTCCTGACTGTGCGTAGAGACCGGAAAAGCAAGAAAAGATTCTCATCCCCACCCCATTCCCCCCACCAAACTGTATGTAGTCTCCTACAGTTGCTAAGAGGCTATGAAGCCCTTCGCAGGGGCTACTGCTTTGAGTCATAGCCCACTGCCTGTGTGACCAGGGTGTGATAAACTCGGATATACCTGCTGAATAAAATGCACACAGTTAAACCAAGCTGCTCAGAGCCCTGGTGGTGGGAGGAGGAGCCTCCGGTTCCTCTTCCACTGCCCAGAACACCATCCTTTCTCTAACATCAGGCAGACTTCTCTAAATCCTCTTCCCAAACAGGGCTTGACTCACAGACTTGCAGTTCATCTCTGCAAGGCTGCTAAAGTTGGTTTGGTCCAAATCCCCTCCCCCACCCCATTACCCAAACATCTTTGATATCCTCTATCCTCTATCACCCTGACAGAAGATGATGTCTGATCACTCTGGCCTGCCTTCAGTGGGAATTCCCATCAAGTCAATTTAGGTAGACCTTCTCCTTACCTCTGACATGTCTTTTCGTGTTAATGAAAGAATTATTTATTTTTGGTTCACCTGCCCCTTGGCCGTACGTTTGTAGCCAGTTTCTGTTGTATCACAAGTCGTTTATCTTTCCCTGTGCAAAGGTGCATGGCAGTTGTCCTACAGTTGTGGCATGGTCCCAAATAAGTCCTGCCCTACCATGTTTGGCATCATTGTTACCAGGACCCCATCCCCACCCCACCCAAGACACAAAGTCAGACTCTAGGTCCAAATGTTCCCTCACATTCAGAGAAAACAGTAAGATATGTAGAGAGATGAAAAAAAAGAAAAAAAGAAAAATGATCTTGGGTTTGGGGAGAAAGAAATTCCAAGCCAGTTTCCACCTGCCCATATGTGCATGTGTCCATTTAGTCTTGTACCCCACCCCCATTACCTGACTTGGGAAATGAATCTCAAGCCATGGGACAAGACTCTTGGGGTGGCCGTTTTCACCCCCAGTGGGGTATTTCCATGGAATCACAGCTCCGCCCCATATATGACCACAAATCATTTTTGTCTTAACACCTATGTATCAGGGGAAGGCTCGTTGTCCTCCCTCATCTTCCCACTCTTGCCCCGCCTGTCTTTCTTCTTCAAAGTCTCCCCTTACCCTCTTTCTCTGATTCTATTTTCCATCCCTTTCTCCTAGCCCTTTTGGCATTTCCTTTTCCTCCTTCACCACTGCAGTCACGTGACCTCTGTGCTAGTCGGGAGATGTGGGGAGGGGATTTCTCGGGGCTGAGGGATCTGGATGTGGAATGCTACAACTCCGGGAAGTAATAGCAGATGTGAGCCAACAGTCAGTCTGAAATGTAAGCGCGTGCGCGGAGCGCCCCCCCCTCACCCCCAGTCATGAAGTACTTACGGCTGGAGCACCGGGCACGGGGTGGGGGCGGGGCTGCATGGCTTCTCTGGAGGGATCACAGTCCGGTCTTTGGGTGTATTTATACCTCCAACATCCTTTTCTGCTTTTCCAGAAAGGTGATCCATCTTCCCCCAAGTTTATTAGAGGCGGTTTTCCAACACCACTTATAAAATATTGCAGGCAGCCCCATGATTCATGGCTTCATTTATAACTCACAGCACTTGGGAACTTTGGGGGGAATATTTCTCATTAAAACTGTTTCCCAACGCTTTTGTGCTGCCTTCTACCACCACCATCCCTGCCCCCAAGAAGTGCCAGAAGATTCAAGATCGGTTTGAGCAGTGGGCCAAGGTAGGCCTCCTGGACTTGAGTCTGGTTCTGGACTGAGAGTGGTCTAGGTGGCCTTCCCACCGCCTGTGTAAGTGACCGCATGGCATATTCTCCCCTCCCCAGTCCTGTGCTGGCTGCAAAGCCCTCAAACTGTGTCTCTGGTCCTGCTAAAGCTCTGTCTGTCTCCTTCTTCAGAGACTTCTTCTCATGATGCATAAAACAGAAGTGCAACAGGTGGGGCTGAACCTGGATCAAACAAGGGGTCAGCAGGAAGCCCCTCTGATAAGGAGGACTCCCTTAGGAGGCCAGGTACTTCCCTTTTAGTCTTCAGAATGGCGTACCTCCTTTCTGTAGCCTGAAGCCACGTTCTTTTTATTAATAAACACTGTTAGCAGCTAGGAATGCCATTGTTCCTTTAGCTAAGGTCTAAGACCCTGCCTTCAAACCCCAGACCAAGCATCAATGAGGTTTTCAGGAAAACTCTTGCCTTGGACCATGCTACAGAAAACATAAGTATTATTCTGTTGCAGAAGACTGGCAGTAAAAATATCCGGAGTCCTTTCCCATACCACTGGATGGTCTCACTTAATCCTCCACCCTGAGGCCTATGTTTCTCTTTGTGACTGTATCTCCTGAGAGAAAGGGACCAAATCTGCCTTTTACGACATTTTTTCCCTTCTGCCAACCGTGATTTAGATGGGTTGTGCTCTCAAACCGCAGGATAACTGTAGAATAACTCACTGAACTTAGAAAAAATAAACAGCTGGGTCAGATGCTTGTTTTTATATTTATATATTTGATTGGGAAGGGTAATGTTCAACTTCTATGGAATCTAACTCTGTGTGCTGAACAGGGAGAGGTGGATAAATCATTTATTTATTGGGCGATTCCACCTGCCATCCTGTCAATGAATGCCCAGTTGAGCCTGGGATGGAAAACACAGACCTGCTCCTCACCTCTCTGCTCCATTCGTGCCTGGGGCATTCTGAGGCAGTTATTATAAAAAGGGACTGTCCTTTGTTATTATGTTCAGTAACAGAGATCAGCAAACCATGATCCTAGGAATAAGCTCCTGGCTCCATTGCCGGTTGTCTTAAATCAGGTGTTATTAGAATAACCCTCATGTACAGGCTGAGTGCTAGTCATGAACCCTCATGAATAGCACTGAGTCCTGGTAACAGAGGCTGTGTAGCCCATGAACTAAAACCTTAACAACTTTAAGCAAACATTTTCCTCCTCTATTTGGCTTAATGGACTGGAGGTGATATAACAAAATGCCATACATAGACTTGGTAACTTCTAAGGAGAGACACATCTTTTTTCACAGCTCTGGAATCCTGGAGGTCCACAGTCATGCCTCCAGATGCTGCTGTGTGTAGCAAGGACCGGCCTGAATCCTGTTTTGTGGATAACACCTTCCAGGCTGTATACTCACGTAGGACAAGGATCAGGGAAGCTTTCTAGAGTCCTTTCTGTAAGGCCACTCAACTCATTTAGAAGGAGTCCACCTTTACAAACCCACAAAGGTCTCATTTCCAAATCCTGTCACATTTGACGATTAGGTTTCAACCTGCGGATTTGGTGGGAGATGCAAACATCTACAGTACAGCAAGAGCCATCTAACGCTTTATCCTCATGAGGAATTTGAGGGCAATCTGCCTTATTCTTAAGCCTCTGAACCTAACCTAGAGATGGCTCATCCCCAACTCTGGCACATTTAATTGTATCATTACCTGTCTCAGTCCTTTTTGTGTCTAACATGCTTTTGAAGGGGTGTGAAGTATAATGTTTCTCCGGATGGTGGATTAGCTTTAATGGGCCAGGTCATCTCTTTGATCTGCTCCTGGGACCGGGGTGCATGAAGCCATCTGAGTGTGGCACAGTATGGAGACTTTGGTGAAGCCCCTGTTCCTCTCTACTTATCATGACACGCTCTGGTCCTCATGACTTCCTGACCTTCCTGGGGACATTTGAGAGAAAGCCTTCGCTTACTGGGACACAGGCAGGTTGCTGAAGATTTACAAGTGAGATTGCAGAAGAACCTGTGAACATTCTCAGTGAAGGGAATCTCATGGTTCAAACTATCTGAGGGTACCTGATTCTGACCGTGAGATTTTCCCAAAAATGTGTCTTCAAAGCACAGAAGCTAGCGCGATCCCCAGAGAATTCTGATCCAGAAAATTTGGAGGGAGGGGTGTCTGTCTGCACAGGAACCTTCAAGGACTGGAAACTTCTCTGGCCTGCCTGCCTCTTTCCTCCTTAACTCAGAGAGATAAATCCAAATTGATCCATCAGGTGTCCAGGCAGAACCAAGCACTGCGCCTTCCCCCTCGGCCCCTACAGTGGACCCTGAGCTCATTTGATCAGAGCTTGTGGTATTTGCAGGTTCCTTTGAGACACCGCAGGAGAAACAACAATAACTCACAGCCTCCTTAAGTAACAGAGCTCTGGCCTTCTCTATTCTGGACAAAACAGTCTTTGCAAGGTGCGTTGTATGTATTAGGCTCATGTTAGGTGGTTTCCCTAGAGCCAGCAGGAGAAAAATCTACTAAGGGAGGGAGGGGAAAAAGTTAATTCTTAGCCTTGCTGGCTCTTGAAACAAATTAGTTCTTCAAACCTTTTCCCCCAGACTTTCTTTTGCTTGAAAATATACAGAGAGAGAAAACGCACGCCCCCATACATACATACATACATACATACATACATACATACCTAAACGTACTTCAGATAGACCCATAAAGTATGCCCAGAGCCAAGATGCTGTCTGAGGTGTTCAGAGGACAGTACTCCTGCCACTTTGCTTTTAACTGTAGCGCCCACAGGCTCTGGCTCTGCGTTCAACTGCATCTGGATCCTATCTGCCTTCTCCCAGCTCAGCATCTTCCTTCTCTGACTCTTCTTTACATCCAGAGTCCCGTAGCTCACCTTAAGGGCTCCAATGCCCTCCCTTCATCATAACTACAGGTCAGATAGTGATTGGCATTCGTAGTGTATCCAACTCTGTGTCAGGACCTGGGCAGAGCAATATGATGTGCAGGTGACAAAGGAATCTGGTCAGGAAGAGGAGTGTGTGTGTGTATGTGGGGGCGGGGGCGTATCACTTGTCCACTTGCCTCCTTTACCCAAGTGATGGACAAGTTTTCAGGGCACTTTCCCTCTGGCCTCTTTCCCCAAAGTGATTGCTTCTTAATTCCTTTTCCATCGTTGTTCAGCCCTCCAGTCCCAAACCAGTTCTGGTTCAAACTCTAAACCCCTGAGCTAATCTCAGTCAGGACAGAGGTGACTCTTAAAATCACCAGCACCCCTGTCAGATTCTCCTTTCCTGTTTCCTCTTTGGGCCAGCCTTCTGCAGCATCTCCAGGCTGCCACCTGCTGGCCAAAGAAAGGAGTGAGCAGGAGCCCGTGGGAGTGGAAGGCGGACACCCAGGCTGTCAGCAGCAGCTCCAGAGGGACCCAAGGAGCATCCAGGACCAGAGACTGCGGAGAGGACACTGCAGAGCATGGCTCTAATGGGCAGCATTTGCTCAAAGCCTCCCCATGCCGAAGGGGCACCAATGGAGGCCAGGGTCTGTTTCCTCTCAAGTTTCACCGCTCTTGCAATCTATCCATCCATGCTGTCCCTGGGTTCTGTTTAGATGTTTAAACACTTGCATGTTTCACATGTGCATGCTCTGGGGCATAATTACCCTTGTTCTTTGCTTCTCTGTTCTGTGTCCTTACTCTTCATAATGTATGTCAAACCCAATGGAATGGCATGGAGAGTGTAAGTTTTAAACTATTAGTGACATGAAAAAAGCTTTAGCCATTTGCTTACAAATAAAACCTTTTTTTTCTTTAAGGGAAGGATAACACTCATTTTTCAGCTCCAGAAATTTTTTTCTCACCTAAAAAAAAAAAAGCTCTGTGAATGAAGATTTTATGAGGAGATCAGGGGGTGCTGCTGGGGTTCAGTGTGGTCTGGGTAAAGATGCTAACGGGGTGGAGATGCTCACCCCCAAGTCTTAAACTAAGCATGCTGAAGGATTGCGACCAGTGTAGAAAGACTTCAGCCAATCACTGGGTTGGCTAACAGACCCCCAGATGCCTGCACCCTAATGGTTCAAGATCCATGTGCTTATAAACCAGCCAGCCCCCAGATCTGTGGGCTATCAAGTTAGACCTGCAGTCCCTGCCATCACCCAGCCTCTCCCCTGGATGTCACTGTTGTGCTGTGTGAGCGACGCCCGGGAGCACTTCTGGGACTGTGAAAAACTCTCCTTAGAAGCTGCCACCCTTGGGGCTAGAGAAGGCACCCAGGAAAATGCAGGACAAGCTTAGTCTGCAGGCACCTGGGGGGTGGGGGGGTTAGGACTCAAAATCCTGGACCAGTGTTCAAACCTGATGGCAATACCAGACTGTCTGGCTCTCTAGTACAAAGATAGCTAGGACCTGGATAACTGGGAGGGGCTGAACCTCTCCTTTGTGGTTCGGTTCGTACACCCTCCTGGAAAAAGGGCTCCAAGCTGGCAGCATGAGGAATTTGCAGGCTAGTATTCACAGTGTTCTGAGCGAGGAGCCAGATCCCAATCCCACACTTCTATAAACAAGCAAAGGGAGCACGGAGAGATTGTTTTACCCCAGCCCTGTTGCTTTGCTGTAAGAATTCAGTGAGAACAAGGCTTAACAGGTGAGGCCCAACATTGCAATAAAGAGGCCTTCGAAAGCAGACAGCCTGCCAAGTTGACAGCCGGGGGAGAGAACTCTTGCTTCTAATCCACTTGTGAAAAATAAACGTGAGATCAGAGATTAAAGCAAATCAGGAGATGGGGCTCAGATTGGTGGACCCAAAGCCCCCTTTCTTTTCTTCATGGTTCTGGGTTTTTGTGAGACTTCCTCACAAAGTCACAGGTACATGTGTAGGGAGGAAGCACCCGAGCTCAGCCTAAAAGGTAGTGGTATCTCAGTGTTGATATGTGTGGAATAACCAAGAACAAACTTAGAACATATGATAAGAAAGGCACGTGCCTAGGACTCCAGGCAGGGGGCTAGCACAAGATAAGTCACACCTAAGTGAGGCCAGACTAGTGTGCCTGTATTTCTCCAGCCTCAGTGACGGCCACCCATCTAGAAGCCTTTGGCATCCCTTTGATTCTGTTCCCCGCGAGTGATGGTTTTGCGTCATTAGTTATTAAGGCACCTCCCTGGTGGGAATCAGTGTGGTGTGACCGGGTGGCACCAGCTAATGCTCCCAGAGTCTCATTCTCCATCTACAAATTGCTGGCCTTACCCTCTTCGCATTACCTGCTCAGCACTTACACGGCAAGGATGCAGATGGGCCAAGCTAGGAAAGAGCAACCAAGGTGTCTCGTTCCCTCCAGCATCCTCCAGGCAGGGGTCCCCTTCTCATCTCATCCACCTATGGGGTGGATGGGAAAGCAGAGGGCAGTCCCCTCTCAGTGCTGAAAGAAGACACTGCCCTCTTCGAGTAGTGTCAAGAGAAAGGCCTACTTGATTTTTTTTTAATTACAAAATAACTCAGTGGGTGGTGAGTCCAGATTTCCCATAGACTATCAACGCACCTACAGCGAAGTAGAAGCTTCACCCACCCCACCCCACCTTGAGTCTTTTTGTGCTTTTGAGCAGTATGTTTTCTGGGAGAGCTTTTGGCACCTTAATCCCATCATCGGTGGCTCCGCTCATACTTCTTCCAGAGCTGCGCTTTGCTGCAGGGACTTGGTGAAGACAGAGGCGGCTGTGGCAAGCCTCAGTCGGGGGAAGGTAAATTGGAAAATGAGCAGGGAAGGGAAGGGAAGCGGTGCCCGAGCAGCTGCAGGATTGTTCAAAGCCATTTTCTCAACTGGGCTAATCATTCTTCCCCATGGTGTGGGGACACCTACACATTCAGAAGTATGCACTCCTTTATTGCGGGGAGCAGCCTATTAGGAGAGACAGATTGACTCCCACCTCCTCCGTTCTCAGTCTCCTCCACTGCCCCTAAACCCCCTACTGCACAAGATAGCTCACCCACCTTTCCTCCCATCGGGAAGGGTTGTCAGTGATGGGAGGGGCCGGGCAGATGCAAACCAGCCCAGCTTGAGGAGTAGCAATAATTACAAAATCTCAGGCCGTTATCCAATTACTTTGACATGTGGCCATTCTAGGGAGTTCTAACTGGATTAAGTTCATTATAAAAAGATTAGTCCTCGAATGGGGACTGTGCATAACAAAGTGAGCCTTCAAGTGTGCCGCTGCTGGGCCACCAAGGACTTTGGGGGGTGGGGGTGGGCTAGAGTGAATGGCTTTGTTTATTGAATTACTGCTTAGGGATTTGCTGAGTTTTGTTCAGATGGAGTTTGTGGCTTGAAGCGACTCTCAGCTGCTTCCTGTTTGTTTTCCTCTCTCCAGAGTGTCCCTCAATACCTTTGCAGTTATTTGTCAAAGCAGTAATCCAAAATGCCTGTCCCTAATGTTCTGTGTGGACATGGAGGTGAAATTATTGATCAAAACGGATCTGAGACACATGAACTCATGCATTATTCATGGGCTGTATATGAATGCACATATAGAGAGGACCGGCACTCTTCTAATGCCTCCCATTTACATAATGCTTCCTGGCTCTACAGAGCTGTTGCACATTTTTCATTTGACCCATGCAGCCATACTCCGGGATCTAAGTAGACATTATTGTAAAGATTGTGCCCATAATGAAATGGAGACTCAGAGAGGTTAATCCATGGTGACCTAGCCAGATAGTCAGCCAAAACTGAGTAACTCCTGAGATTTGCACTACCCAGCCTGGTGTTTTAGAACAGCATTTCTAAACCTGGGGTCACAATCCCCACAGGGGTCACATATTGTATATCCTGCATATCAGATATTTACATTACGATTCATAACAGTAGCAAAATTTCAGTTATGAAGTAGCAATGAAACAGCACACCATGAGGAACTGTATTAAAGGGTCACAGTATTAGGGAGGTTGAGAAGGTTCCAGAAGCATACCCAAACTCGGTGAACACATGTTATTTTAATCACAGAATCTGTATTCATCTCTGATTGTTGACAATTTGAATTAATCAGACTGGTTGAAATCAGATTTTGTTTGAATTCCCTTTATTTGCAGAAAGTATTTTTTTATCAGTGGTCAGTTTTGAGCAACCCACTTACCTACTAAATATTGCCGTCCCCCTTCCTAAGCTTGGAACAATTTTCATCTAGGGAAATGTCATGGAACTCCTTTGGTGTCTTCCCTAGAATGTGTGCTTCTGTTAAAAAGGGGGGTAGGGTCACTGTCACTCTCTAAGGATGAATGCCCAAGCTCTGTGCATTGGGGTGTCCTGGGGTGAGGAGCATGGGTATTCAGGTCCATGGGAAGGTGTAAATTAATAACCAGTATCCTATTTCCTTTATCTACTCTCTGGGACCTTAGACTCCCTGTGGGGAATAGTTATGAATTCAGACGCTAAGCACATAACCTCCTCTGTTCATGGGATCAGGATGGACAGCGCTTCTCAGCTTTGTCCTCCTATGCCCACAGTAGTATTGCGGTTAGACCCTCATAGCTTTCCTTACCTAAGCGGCTCTTGGATATCCCATCTCTAGACAGAGCTGCAAGCAGCTTTTAACAAGAGCCAGAAATTGTCTAGCTAATGTTGTCTGTTTATCAGTCATCCCAGTTCTAGACTCTGGTTACCCCGTGACTCAGGAAGGCTTCAGAGGCATGACCAGAGCAGCCTGTTGGCCTGTGTCTGGTGCCACCCTGATGGCCAGTGACTCAGGAAGGCTGTTGTGATATATTATGCAGTGGCGGTGTGGTGGCAGGAGTAAGGGGGTACCTTGAAGGCCCTGTGCCAAGGTGTCCCCCTGAGAAACCATACCATGTGACAGACCTAGTATAAGGGAAGTTTATTTGAGGGAAGGAAAGGGAGTGAAAACCTGGAGAAGGGATAGAGGCAGATAGACCTAATGTAGAGAAAAGAGGGCAGAGAAAGACAGAAAGAAGGACAGAAAGAGAGGCTTGCCGGGAGTACATCTAGTGGCATCAGGTGATGACATAAGTCACCACTAGGTCCCTGGGGGGGGGGGGGGAGCCCAGTAGAATCCTGTAAGCCAACTGAGCATTAGGCCTGGAAAGAGAGACTATATTTAAAGTTACAGTCACAGCGAAGGTTAAGGCAGATGCCAGCTAGCAAGGAAAAAATAAATGTGTGTACGCAGAAATGTAGGTGGCTGCAGACCAGTGACCCCATCTACCCTGTCTAAAATGAAACACACAGACAGACACAACAATTTACACAGTCTGCTACTCCCTAACGCAACCCAGTTTATAGACCATGTTTAAAAGCAAAATAGATTGTTGGAGAGAGACTCAGGATTCTCATTTGCAAAGAGTAAAGCCATTAACTCCAAAAGGAAAAAAGGAACTTAGTGGCTCATGAAACTAAAACGTCATGAGCCTTTCGGCAAAGGTTTTAATCTAGTAGCTCAGAAATACCGCTGAGACTTCAGATGGTGGCTTCTTGATTTTTGCTAGCCTCTTCGGTGAGTAGATGTATTCCTTACTTTGACATTGCTGTAACCCAGTTCCTGACAGGATGACCTTAAAAAAGGAAAGGATTAGTTAGGGACTAAGGATATAGCTCACGAGGTAGAATACTGAACTAGCATGGTGATACCCTAGGTTCAGTCTGTCTGGTGTGTATAGGGATGGGGTATTTGGGGTCCTGGTTTCAGAGAGATTTAAGTCTGTCGTAGGTGAAGTCATGGCAAGTGGCTGTATCCATGGTGGGAGGAACAGTCGACAGCAGGCAGGATGTCTTAGTTAGGGTTTTACTGCTGTGAACAGACACCATGACCAAAGCAACTCTTATAAGGACAACATTTAATTGAGGCTGGCTTACAGGTTCAGAGGTTCAGTCCATTATCATCAAGGTGGGAGCAAGGCAGCCTCCAGGCAGGTATGGTGCAGGCAGAGCTGAGAGTTCTACATCTTCATCTGAAGGCTGCTAGCAGAATACTGACTTCCAGGCAGCTAGGATGAAGGTCTTAAAGCCCACATTCACAGTGACACACCTACTCCAACAAGGCCACACCTCCCAACAGTGCCACTTCCTGAGCCGAGCATGTACAAACCATCACATAGGTGTATTAGCTTATTTACACCGCAGTATGCAGGAAGCAGGGTAGTTCAGAACAGAACCGGGGGAGAGTAAAACCTTCCAATGTCTGGTCCTCAGGCTCCCATTGTCACTATCTGGCCCTTACCTCCTAAAGGCTTCCTCATCACAGGCTAGAGCCCAATGAAGAAACATACAAATTTCAAGTCATAATGGCAGGAAAAAAGGGGGGGGGGTTACTTTTCATAACGGTTCCTGTAAAAGTTTTAGAATGTATGGGCCCAGCTGGGCGATGTGCCTATCATCTGAACCAACTGTGGTTGCTGAGGGATGCTCTATTCAGATTGGCCAGATCTATGTCATGTGATGTCCCTGGAGCCCAGTCTGGCCTGGTCCCACTTCTGTTCCCTCGTGCCGAATGATACCAGATACAGTGGTCTAGAGGGTGGGGTAATAATGTTGGGATTGACTGCTTACTGTGTACTCTGCCCAGTGCTGGATCCTAAAGGAAATGTTTACAAATGGACCCAAAGCTTCATGGTTTTCAGACTCTTCATATTAATAATATTTGACCAGGGCAAATGCCACAAGGTCTTTATTTTTCTAATCATCTTGATCCAGATGAGGGAAATTACCCATTGAAATAAACCTGACATTTGACCTTTGATTTGTTACATTCCAAATCCTGTGTACAAATTAGTGTGCAGGCAATTCCACTGGCCTGCTTTGGGGGGTGGGGGGTAGCAGCTGATTATGTCATCACCTACTACTGCCAAGTGTGTCAGGTGTGCGCTGTGGACAAAAGGGCCAGCAGCCACCCCAGCGCCCTCTCTGGTCCCTGTGCACACCCCTGCCCTGCTCTCTGTGGGGATTATCTCTCCCTCTCTCCTCTCCCCTCCCTCCTCTCTCTCCTTCCCCTTCCCTCCCCTCTCCCCTTCCCTCTTTCCCCCTTCCCCCTCTGTCCCCCACCCCTCTCTTCCTCCTTTCCTTCCTTCCCCCTCTCACTCTGTCTACATGTCTGTCTGCCTGTCCGTATCCTTTCCCCAGTAAACCTCTTTTACAGCAAATCTGTTTCCGGCCTAACTTCTCAGGGATACACCTTGGCATGGACCCACCAAAGGTTCTCCAGCCCCACACATTTTTTTTCATCATACCAACGTCAGTATTAGATATTAATGTGGGGACTGTAAGTTTTTAATTCCTGAAGGCAGCATAGATGGAAGCTTGACTCTTCCACTTAGGAACAAGTCTTGAACCCCACATTTATGACAAGGATGCCACTGACCGAGGCGATTTATCAGCAAGCTGAGAGGAGATGCAAGTGGGGGAAGATGTCAATGGAAACTCCAGTGAACTGAGAGCAGTGAGAAGCAAACAGCTAAAACCAGAACACAGCATCGTCTTTTGGATGCTAAAACTGATAAGGCTTCAAATGTCCCAGTCCCAGGGCCCCCTTTGCTCTCTTTTGACAGAATGTAGCTCACTGTCCCTATACTCCCTCAGCAATGACATCAGTCCTGGGCTACCCCAGTGGTCTGAGGTACACAGCAGCACCGCTTAACCTCCACACCCCAGTCCTGGGAGCCCCACCCCCTTGCCACACCTGCTGCCTGCTGGCTGCCATTTGCAAGTCCCTTTGTGCTCTTCAAGGTATGCGTCTTGTGACAGACCTGACAGCTTTCAATTTATTAGGCTTATTAGCAAATAAAACTGTCCTGAAAAGCACAGATTTGATATCTGGAAGATTCATTTCGGGAATGATTTAATGCAACCTGCCTGGTAGTTTATTTCACGTCTCTGGGTTGGAACTAAATCACCCCTCTTCCTGTTGATGTCCTTAATGTGATGGTCGGTGTTTGCAAAATAAAGAACCTAGAGACTCTAGCTGATTCCCATTTTTTTCTTCCATTTTTTTTAAAGCTGAGATGATAAAAAATACTTTAACTTTATACATCTAGGAGATTCTGGGCGTTTTTTCCTTGGTTGCTCTCGGTGATGTCGTTAGAATGGAAATGGTGGGGAGTGTATTTAAAACCAGGGTTCTTCTCAACTGCTGATTTGTAGCAGTGGGAAATCACCCGCCTGCTTTTGAATCCCAGCTGCACAAAGGACTGGTGACATCTGGCATTCAATATGACAAACCTATCGAGGCTCCAGCCAGGACCAGTCCATCATTTAAGTCATCTTGTTCTTAAGCCCTGGGCTGCTATCATACTTTCTCAAGATGAAGACCTGAACACAGAAAACCTGTTATTACCAAACCAGCCAATGGCACTTACCAAGGGCTATTACTCTCCGTTAGCATTTATCACCCGCGTCTCATTTGACACTTATCATTTATTGCCTGACAGTTTTATTTATCTTTTATTTTATCCTCCCAGTTGGATTACCATCTGCTGAGAGCTTGGGTCTTACGGTTAGCTCTTTCCCAATTCTGTATCTGCCACGTCCTACCTGGGTGACAATGGCTGTGTAAGTTAACCCCTCACCTCAGTTTGTTCAATTTTGAAACAGGGATAAAAATGGAATGGCAGAAATAAACGACAGTATGCATGAAGAAACCTTTAACACAGTGCGGAGCACAGGGAAAATGTTCACAAGGAGTGGCTGTTTGCTGATGTGATGAAGTTAGTAATACCCCTGGCAGAATACACACTCTTAGACCTTAGTTCATTCATGTACCAAGGTCCCTTTTATAAAAGTTTAACATGTGTGTCTCTAAGATGTCTCAGAGCATGTACAAAAAAGTCACTTCATGCATTTTAGAATTATGTATGATCTTTCAGAAAGTAGAAGTATGTAAGTTGATGCTATACATGTAATATATATATATATATATATATATATATATATATGAATGAAAATTCGTTGCTTCCAAAGAAGATATTTAGAGAAGCTTATTTGGTAGACAGATATCTTTTAAAATTGCTTTCTCTGCTTGGGATTCCTAGCAACTTAAACCTCTCTCTGTCTCACTTACACCAGTGCCCTGTTTTCTAAGCCCTCTTCCGAGAACATGCTCAGCTCTGCCTAAGCCTCCTTGAATGTACAAATCTTCTTTATCTCTGCAGTATAAGAATCTACACTTTGGGGAGTATTTTCTTTTTCATCTAGCCTATGCTCACTGGATAGCATATCAAGTAGAACTCACATTCCAGGCACACACTTGTATGCCCCCTGTTAGCTATTACAGTCGTATGAGTCAGGCACTGGGTGATGGTGGCTTCCCATGCTAAAATTTACCCAAACACAGCAGCAGCAGCAGCTGAAGCCCTGTCAATCCCGGTCTTTTCCTGCAGCAGGTTTAGATTTGCCACCCAGGTACTAGCATCCTGCCTGCTGTTGCTTCATCTACCTCGGGTCCTCTTTAATCCTGTGCTCGGGCTCTTTGCCTGCTTCCTCTTATCTGTCTATTACGAGTTACATGTTCTAGGGCACTGGTGATGACGTCGCCCCATGCCACTGCTCTGCTGAAGATCTGTCCACATGGTATGCCTACGCACCTCAGCCTTCCAAATTGGAATAGATTATTTCCTGTGATGATTGTTGCACGGTAAAAAGCACAAAGAAGGGGGTTTAAAAAGTCAAATAACACTATTTAAATACCTTGGAAGTGTTCAGATCAATTGCAGGCTCCAGAGGTTTCTTGTAAAACACGGTGTCATCTGCAGAAACAGTACAGTCATTCAGCCAGGTGATTGTCCTTCCTAGGGATCAGGTGATGTGCTATGACGTTTATATCCTATGTACTAGCTAAATTTCCTTTTCTCACAAACAATAATGCCTTGTATTAGAGCAAAAGATTCTGCACAGAAGAGATATATTATTGATACAGTTAAGGTGCATCTGTACAATGGTTAAATATAGGTAAGATGCCCTAGGGAAAGCCAGAGGGCTTATTTGCCTAGGACAGGTTGAACATTCCTATTCCCAACAGCTTGAGACCAGAAGTATTTTGAACTGTGGGTTTTCTACCCTCTGGATTTTGAAGAATTTGTTTGTGTGTGTACTGAGATACCTTGGAAACAAGACCCAAGTCTAAGGCCCCAAATCATTTTTTGTTTCATATATGCCTGTTTCACATGGACCTTACTCAATGTCCTTAGTACATCTGCATTGTCTGCAACCACACTCAGAATTCACTCCCCCTGCTGGGAAATTGTTGTGTTTATTGTATGTTAAAACAAGGATTAAGGGTAAGGAAGCAAAGCAGAATATAATATACACGCAGACCCTGCTATGGCCCATGTGGATGGAACCTCCAGGATTTGTAGCTATATTGAACACTTGTATTCTAGCATTGAGAGAAAGGCAGAAGTTTCAGTGTGCATCCAAAGGTCTGCTTTGCAAAATAACAATGGTGATTCCAATCATTACTGTTGGCTGTGATGCAGAAAGCCAAGGTGCATGGAGAAGTGGGTAACTCACAAAAGAACAGTTCACTATGGAAGAACTTCTTACCCATGTCTGGGACTTCAGCATCCCCAGGACACTGTTGGTGAATGCCAGATCCTCCCCTTTAGCTCCACCATCCCAGATCATGGATCTTTAGAGACCAGATCTCAGTTTGATCCATAGTTGATCAATCCCCCAACATAAACACTCTATCTCCATCCTTTTCCCCCAATGTATCCCTCCCAAGCCAAACTGTTACACCTCTGCCCAAGGTTCTCATTATCCTCTTCTCTCTCTCTCTCTCTCTCTCTCTCTCTCTCTCTCTCTCTCTCTCTCTCTCTCTCTCTCTCTCTCTCTCCTCCCTTTTACTTCATTCTCCTTGGGGCTTGAGGAGATAACTATGTAATGATGCATGATGGCTGGTCTCTCTCTTTCCTGTGGAACATGCTAGAACAGTGTTCCTTTTCTCTTAGGTACACAGGGTACTGTGTGCTCCTGTTACCATCATCCCCCCCTCACCCCCACCCCCACCCCCACCTCTGTGCTCTGGACATAGTCACCATTTCTCTGCCTCTTTGGTATGCTAGCCTTCTTCCTACCCCACAGTCTCTTAGCAACTTTTCTCCCCGATGGAATTCCCATTCTTCAAACCCAATGACCTGCCTCCCATGTACACTGACGGCCGCGTGTCGGAAACCCACTTCCATCATGCTACAAGCTCGGTTGCCAATAAGATCTACTGTGGTTTATTCTTTAAGGGCATCCACCAAACTGGAAGCTCCCAGAGAGCAGTTTCACCATGGTAACCCCTGTTCCTGGCATCAGAGAAGCACCCTGGAGATGCCCAATGAACTAATATATATAAATTGACTAACCTAGTAATGCCAGTATTTCTTCCCTTTAACCCCATATGTACATTGAGGGTCATGTCACCCAGCGTTACGAGATATCATGAGCTTTGGAAGGCTCTGACCCTTATTCTAGCATAAGGTTAGCGGCTCATATAATACTTTTTTTGTTTTGTTTTTTGAGACAGGGTTTCTCTATATAGCCTTGGCTGTCCTGGAACTCAGTTTGTAGACCAGGCTGGCCTCGAACTCAGAAATCCACCTGCCTCTGCCTCCCAAATGCTGGGATTAAAGGCGTGTGCCACCACACCTGGCTCATATAATTCTTTCCTAGGAGGCCTTCCAAAGACCACGGGCTTTGGGTAGGAAAGCTGTGATCCGGGAGAGGCATGGGAACAGCCTGGCTCCCGTCTACACCAGGCAGCTTTGGTTGGAGTCTGTATGCTCACTCCACTCACTCTCCATCCTTCTGGTCCACCTCCACCCCAAGGGTGGCCCTCCCTAGGAGGAGAGCCTAATCAGAAAGATGGTGTTCAAGAGTCTGTATTTGATAGGCCAGGTTCATCTCATTGTTTGAAATATGCTTGCAGTCTGATGGTTTTTGTTGTTTTGTTTTCTTTTGTTTGTTTCCAGAAAAATATAAACAGATTTATTTCTTTAATGTTCCCATCTAGGGAAGAACATTCTTTAAACAAATATCAGACACAAATACAAAGCATGCTCCTCAAAGAAACCGTTCCGAGGTTGTCTGCACGCTCTGTGAAGGGATGGCTCTGGGTCTCCCCGGGGCCCAGGGAACCAGAACACAATGTCACAGTTTGTGCTGGAACTCTTTGTAATCCAGTACATGCCATATCTCAAAGCCCCAAGACTCTGCAGCTCCTTCAAACCCCCACTGGCCGTGCACTGCAGGCATTGTTGGCTCGATGGGCTTCCCCACTTAAAGGTCTTCTCATCATGCCATGCTGACAAAGAAAGTGGTCAATCAGAAAATATATATTGATGTGCTATGGGTGAATTAAAACAAACCCAGACCACAAGGCAAGCTGCAGCCCTTGACTTTCGGCAAAACGCATTTAGCTTGTAGTGATTAACTGGGACCCAGAGTTTCCAGGGCATAGAAGCACCTCCTGCCCACTAGGCTGGTGAAGTCAAGCAAGGCTTCTTGGAGGGGATGTTGCTAGAGTGATCAGTGTGCCTTGTGGTAGTTTCAGATCATGATCTAGAAGATTATGAGTTAAATCTAAAATACCACCCTCCGTGTGTGTGTGTGTGTGTGTGTGTGTGTGTGTGTGTGTGTCCTTGAACAAGTTAGGTACCCTCTCAATCTATTTCTAGTTTCCAAGCTGAGGACAGTGCCTTCTTTATAAAGCTGTTCTTTCTTTTATTTTGTTTTTAAAGGCCATTATATAAAGTAAATAAAGCATTGAAAATAGCCAGGGGCCACAAAAGACATTCAAGAATAATGAGATATTATTATGTGTGGTCACTACTGTTTGAATGAGTTCCCAGACTCCTTGTGCCACCAGAGATTAACAGGTTTTCTGCTCTCCTGAAACACTCATCCCTCATCTCAAAGGATGCCTTTGTTCTTCCTTCAAGATTGAACTTGAGTGTTGGTTCTAAGAACTACATGCTATCCCCATACACCCTTGCAGCCTCTTGCCTTCCTACCACCTTCATGTGGACGAGCCCCTCCATAGAGACACTTCCTGAAGGCTAGGCCCACACTAGCCTATCAGCCTTGAGTAATGCTGTACCATCTGCCAGCAGGGTTCACCCAGCCTGGCAATTAAATTGAAGAAGACAGCAAAGCTACTGGGTTGGAGGGGTGGGGGGATGGGGGGGGACTGCTGGGAGGCAAACCGAGCCCATCACCCCCCTGTCTCTGTAGTTGGGTGTTTGTTGTCTCGTATTCAGCTTACTTCCTTCTGCCCGATAAAGCAGAATACATCCCTAAGTGAGCAGGAGGGGACCAGCCATGCAACCTGCTCAGCAGCATTTCAGCAAACACTAGCTGAATGAAAGAAAGAGAAGACAAGGCCCTCCTTCTCCAGCATTGTAGTCATTGAATTCAGCCCATCCTATCAGGGTGTTCCAATGAAATCCTCTGTGGCCCTCCTCTGGGTCTAGCCCCAGATGGTCCTTGCATTCTATCCAGCACTTTCCCCATTTGAATGCTTTAAAGTCAAAGACCTCGAGGTCTTAGACTGGAGTCACAGATGTACAGAGCTTATAAGCTAAGCAACTAGCTCTTTGGAGCTTTGGTTTCTTCATCCTTCAAAAAGCAAGTGTGATTGTGTGTGTGTGTGATTGTGTGTGTGTGTGTGTGTGTGTGTGTGTGTGTGTGTGTGTGTGTGTGTACAATCTCAGGTGCCATCCACTTTTATTTAAAACAGAGTCTCTTACCAGCCCGGAACTCACCAAGCAGGCTAAAGTAGATGGCCAGTGAGCCCCAGTGATCCACCTGCCTCTACCTGGATTGCAAGCACGTGCCATTAAGCCTAGCTTTTCTTAATGTGTATTCTAGAGATCTAACTCAGGTTCTCGTGTTTGCAAGGTGCAGAGGAAACCCCATGCCCCCAAATTCTGTCAACTAAACAAAAGCCATCACTTCCCTCTATCAGAAGGAGTCATTCCCTGATCACTGGCTGAAGGGACAAGTGGCTACCCGAGGTCCAGTTAGCATACCAAAGCACATGCTAGCTTCCAGGTTCTCAGTATACTAAGTCTCTTAGGGCATCCTGGCTCTTCTAACTTCCTTCCCTACCTGCCCTAAACTTCTCCAACTCATAGGCTTTCTCCCCCTCGAAACTGTCACTCCCCAACACACTCTTCATTTATCCTTATAAGCCTTCTATTTCCACTATACTCTCCTACCACCACCACCACCACCCCATCTCTCCCCTGCTCTGTTTTGCTCTTACTTCTCTCATGACCTGGTCCAGTCTGCTGGCCATGTTCCGTATACTACTTTATCTCTCTGCTCCAGACTCTTCCAGATGCCACAGGCTGTTCTTGCTCATATACAAGAAAAACCTTCTCATACTATGGAGTGGCGATGTCATCAGTGTATACAATACTATATTGACTGAGCCATCTATCTCCTCAACCCAACAAGTGTGATACTTACCCCCTCTGGACTTTAGAATTAGGAGGAGGATGCTCAGAAGCTTGCAGCAGACCAGAGCTTCTGTTCTCACCCTCAGCCTCAGCAAGCTGTGTTTTGCTACCTCAGTGCTCTCTGGGTATCATTGTCGTGAGTCTTTGTTGACACCATGTCTTCTCCTTTCCCATGAGGTTTTCTTAACTCGATGATAACAACTGCTGTTCATATGTGTGATGTACCAGTACTGCTCTGCTGGTTTAATTGTGGCACTCACATAGGTAGAAGGCTCGGGTACAATATAAGCTTTTGAGGAAAGGAACTGTGTCGTGTCATGGTAGCCACTGCTGAATTAATTAACTCTTCTGTGGGCCAGGCTGCATCTTGACATCAGACACAAGACACAGCATTTGCCTCTGAAGGCTGTTGAAGCCTTAGCAAGTATGTGGGTCTAGCTGTGTTAGCTGTCATCCCACCATTCTCAGAACAGTCTTCAGAGTAGGTATTCCTGTTTTACAGTAAAGGATTAGTTAAGAACACAGGGACCTTTCCTATGTTCTAGATTCTACAGTTCCCTCCAGATTCATTGACCGCTCACTAGCCGATTTCATGGGAATACCTGTGGGGGAGGGGCTTGCCCACCATACACATGTTGATAGATTGACCCATGGTCATCACACCAGGATCTTGCTGTCTGTGAGATATTTGTTAGCCAAGAAAGCAAGGACTAGTGTGCTCTCTGCTCTTTCTGCCCCTTTATAATGGAGAGGACAGAAGCAAGAGAGGTCACGAGAGAGAAATCCACAAACTGTGTCTTTTCTTTTTTTTTCCCTCTTCTTTTAACCCTTATCTGTACCAGAAGAAAGATTTGACAATATATTGGCACCTTCTAAAACACAAAAGTGTCCAGAATAGAGTAAGGAACCAGGACTTGGGGGGTTCATTGGGCAAAATGATCCACATAAGTCTTAGACACCTATCGTAGAGCACCTGACCTAAGGTAGCCATATTTCCCTTGCAGTAGCTGATCCTCTCTATGAGGGGAGCTTGTGTTCCTCAGGGAGTGAGTCATGCTCCAGGCTACCTACTGAAATGTCTGCTCACCACTACCCCTCATGAGCCCTTACCGTGGGGCAGGGCCTGAAAAACAGGCAGCATTCAGACACTCACTAGAAGTTATCAAAAAGAATTTTCTCAAAAGTCTCTGGATAAATGTCCAGGCAGGTGTGCTGGGCCAAGAGTTTGCCTTGACTGAACACCTCTTCTTCACCAGACACCAAGCTCAGCCCTCTGTGCTAGACGTAGAGTCCCCATCACTGCAAATGTAAGGCCACACGGTCTACATCTGGCATAGCTGACCTTTTTGTTGCCATTGGTTGGATTTAGAGACACCTAGAATTGGAGAGGCACCTTTCTTGTCATCTGTGAGGGGTTTCCAGAGAGGATTTACTGAAGAGGGAAGACATACCCTGAGTGGTAGCCAAACCACCTTATAGTCTGAGGCCAAGGATGGAATGAAAGAGAAAAAAAAAAGGCCAGCCCAGCACCTTGACACCATCTTTTGCCTCTTGTCTATCATGCTGTGACTGTCTCAGTCATGTTCTCTCCACCATGATGAGCTGAACTTTCTTAAACCAGGAACCTATATCCCTCCTTGTCTCTGTTGGATATTTGGCAAACGAATGAAAATGGTAACCAGCTTTGTGTAACTTGTTCAAAGTCACCCACAAAAGAAGACTCCAGATTGGAAAATGAATTGCCTGACCTCAGAGCCACAAACAATAGCTTACGTGTCTGTCTGTGTCCCTGGCTTGCTGATGAGAAGAAAATTAGTCAAGCCTCTGTCTCATCCACTGCAGAACCTTTCATCCAGTGGGCACATCCCATTTCCAGTGTCTTTTCTCAGGGTCATGATCTCAGAACTGCCACAGAAGATAGAGCTACCTATGAACACTGAAACTTGGATTCCTTCTTGTTGGGGACAGTGCTCGAGAATTTATTTTTCATTGTTCCCTAGGGGTTCCTCTGCCACTTCAGACCAACTGGGACCTCCATTCTGTGTCAGGGAAGTGACTTGTGCTATTGATGTTTGGCTGAACTTTCTGAAAAGCCCCTCCAGGCTTCTGTAAATATAGACAGGGGACAGAAGGCAAGCGTGTCCTGGGGGGGCTCAGGAACAACCCACAAAATCAGCCAGGCCTAAGCTTTGAAGAAGCTGACTTTGAAAAGAGCACATGCTGCCTCTACAATTCAGTCAGCCCAGAAGAGACCATGGTCAGGAGGGGGACACCTACTGCAGCTTCTTTTGGAGCAGCCCAAGAACCAGTGTGAACTATCGCATCCAGTGTGACTCCCTTCCCCCATACATGCTCTGCTGAGTTGATTTTTTGAGGTACAAGTCGACTTCACAGGTAGTTTTCATGTAGATAATCTGAGAGACCGTAAGAAAGTTTAAATCCCAAGAGTCTCTCTACGTATACTGCCCATGTAGACACTGATTCTGGGCTTGCCTGGCTTTCATTACTGCTGCTGCTAAGTGGTTGACAAGAAAACTTGGAGTAGGATGGAATTATGTGTGTTTGGTGGTTTGGGGTGTGTGTGTGTGTGTGTGTGTGTGTGTGTGTGTGTGTGTGTGTGCGATTTTATTTATTACCATGACTTTGAGCTTCTACTTATGTTGTAACATATGTCAGAATCCCACTCCTCTTTAAAGCTAAATAATATTCCATTGTGGGCACCCCCCACATTTTGTTTGCTCATCCATCAGCAGAAGCGTGGGTTGCTTCTGCCTTTCAGATGTGTGACTAACGCTGGTGTGGGGTGTGTCCATGTCTTTTCAAGGCTATGCTTTTAAAATTCTATTAGGTATATACCCAGAAGTGAAATTGCCGGATCATTTTAGCCTTTTATGGAATGGCCATACTATTTTTATAGCAATGGCACCGTCTTCCGCTCCCATCAGCAGGGCTCAAATGTTACAACCCCCTCCCCATGTCCTTTCCAGCTACTTGCTACTTCCTTTTTCCCCATGTAGCCATTTTGCTGGATGCGACATGATACCTTACTATGGTTTGATCAGTGTTACTGTCGTGATAGTGAGTATATCGTCATGTCCTTAAGCTGTGTGTGCATTGTCTTTGGAGAGGGGTTTATTCGAGTCATTGACCTGCATTTTAGTTGGGTTCCGAAGCTGCCACTCCTGTCAGATGGACTCACTTTTAACTAATGGTGAACCAGAATGCTTGTAAGCAGGTTGTTAACAATGTTGGAGTCAGACTGGAGAACCACGGGCGTGAAGTCAGAAAGATGAATTAGATTGAAGCAGCAGCAAGCTCCCCAGGAGTTGGCTTTGCAGTGTGGTCTGCTTGAGAAATGATGAGGGCCAGAACCAAGGCAGCGGAGATGAGTAACTGAATAATTAATAATTACTATCTGCTCACTGCTGCAAACTGCAGTCCCCTAACTGAAGATGCATGTTCCTGCTTAGAAAAATGAACCCCTTCTCAGGACCTTGTATCTACCCCTCCCCCACCGTTGGGTACAGACCCATCCCTCCTGCACTTTGGGGACTACGGCTTACGGTCTGTGGCTGTCCTGAATCCTGAGATATTGCTCCCTAGAGAAAGGCACTGCTGCTACTGGATGCTGTTGGATGAAAACGTGTCCTCGGTAGAGTGATCTCTGCTTGGGAGTGGTGGGGGCTGGAAAGGCTAGTGGGGATTCTCCATTCCACCCAGCCGCGAGTTCATGGGCTGACCCTCGTCATCGGCTGCCTTTTAATCTGTTTCCTAGCAGCAGCTGGAGCTCTGAAATGCATCATTTTGTCAGTCAAGGGACCAAGACCTCACTTGTTACTGCCTTTGGATATAACAAATGACAATCTTTTCCCCTTTATTTGAAAAAGCAATGGAGCTTGGAGTTGGTAAACCTGGTCTTGACTTCGGGATCGAGTGAGCATCTCCCCCTCACCATCGAGCTTCCGTGTCTGTAAAATCAAGGTTACGGTTCCTGTGGGCTTCACAAAGCCCAAACAGTGCCTTACTCTGCATCTGGTCCTGCAGAGACGGGAAAGCTAGTCGTGGCCCTTCCTGTAACTAATTTTCACTTCTGAAAGTGATTTTACATTCACCTTCTGAGGCATTTGCGAGCACTAGAATCCAGAACTGAGTTAGGCAATTAGAGATGATGACTGTGCCAGTCCTGTAGGCTTGGCCCGGCTCCAGATGTATTTCCGGCTCTCCACATGTCAGTCATCATGGTCTGATTCTAGAAGTGGCAGCTGATGTGGCTACTTCCAGCTTCCTGGTGTATGTGTGGTTGCAGCTGCCTCAGTGGGTCAGATTTGCAACATCACTCAAGGAAGTCATCCCAGAGGCTCCCGTGGAGCTACTCTTCTGGCCACACAACACATCTGTAAGCATTGAATCCCTTCAGCTCCAAAATTAGCTAATGATTACCAGATTGTTGGACTTTGTCTTAAACTCTTTATAGTGGCTACTAATTGGCAGGACTTAAGGAAACATTCCAAAACAACCAGCAAATGGAACCTGTTTCTGGTTCTTGAAAGGTACCCTATAAGTACTGGTCAAGTCTAAACCTGAATTTAGGGCTAATTGCCTGCCACCCAGTGAAGGAGACAGTTTGCTTGCTTACCTCTGGGGTGGGATTTAAGGCTGCTTCACACTTTGCCTTCTTCCCTGCAAGCACTGTCTACAGCTGCTCACGGTAACTGTGGGTTTCAGAGGGGAAGACAAATTTCTCAGCTAGAAATAAGGTTCAGTGGGTAAGGGGTGTAGCTCAGTGGCATAGCATTGCCTATGAAGGAGGAGGGAGGCAGGGGATGGGAAGAACAGGAGGGAGGCTGAACTGAGTTCAGTTGAACTCATGGGTTGAACTGAACATGGGTTCCATTTGGGATTAAGGGGAAATAAGTGAAAGAAATGGAAAATCCTGGACTTCATTTTACACAAGGAAAAATATTAGAACACAAAACCCCACAGCCCTAGCAATGGAAGGGCTAGGAATGCCTTGAGTTCCAAAAGTCAGCACCCTATAAACAATGGAATTTGGGGGGGCTTGTCAGCACCCTATAAACAATGGAATTGGGGGCTTCACAGGTCATGTTAACACATAACACTCAGTCCTGTCCCTGAGGTCCATGGGAACAGCCAGAAGTTTGTCTAGTAAAATGACAGTGAGAAAGACAAGAGGGGGTGCAGAATGGGGGTGGAGGTGGGGGCGGAGAAATAGGCAGTGGTCATACACAACGAGATCTCATGGGTCACCATAAGGACTTTTGTCTAGTACTGCAGTTGGCAAACTTCTTTGGTTTCAATGCCAGATGACAAATGCTTTCAGCTTTGCTCTCCAGACAGTGTTGTTGGTGCAAGTGTCTTTCGGCTGTCTGTCACAGAGAAGAAGCAGCCAGAGATGGTGCGCGTCAATAATGGCTACAGCCCAGTTCCCGTAAACCGGGCTTCCGGTGGAGGCTGGGCTCCATTCACAGATCATAATTAGCCAACATCCAGCTAAGAACACTGGGAAGCATTTAGGAGATATTAGGAAGGCAGGCTAATCAGGTTTGTGTTTATAAAAGACCCCTGACTTCAGAATCGAAGTCAGCGGGAAAGAAAGAGATTTAAGCAGCTCAAAGGGGGGCACGGTGACTTGGTGAGAAAAAGGGGATGGAGAGGGAGGCATTTGGGAGCAAAATAGGTAATATTCAATGATTGGTCAGATATGAAGATTATGATGAGGGAATATTAGTATAGACAGCTGCCCAAAGATCTAATTCATAGAAGGTTTTAGGGTTCAGCTCGAATAATTTGTTCCCCTAATAATTTGTTGAAGCAAGCCATTTTACCCCAGGAGAGTCTCAGTGAAGGCATATGTCTTCCATGTTTAAATTCACAGTCCTGGGCCTAGCCATAGAGCTCCAGGCTGAGTCAACCTGGACATATTTCCCAGGAGTTCATGTGCCCATCTGTATAATCACACATCTGATGGCTCTGACCGCTAAAAACCTCACAATGCATGTAGCCAGGCTTTTCCCATCTATACAGTTCACAAGTTCAGACAGTGAGATATTTGTACATATACAGGTACCAAAGGATCCTCAAATGTTTGTCCAATAAATGTAGGTCCTGCATTTAAGATAGAGAGAATTCCTTACCAACGAGCACCCACATCCTCTGTTCTCTCAGTGCCCAGGCGCAGCCAGCACCTCTCTGTCTTAGGCTAGCCTACAAGTGTACTCTGCTCCCAGTACTGTGCTTTCCTTGCCATTAAAATTCTAAAGCTCCATGCAGCACGCTGCCTAAGACCTTTTTTGTGGTTGTCACTGTCCCCAAACTAAAGCTCTTGGCCTTCATCCTTATGTGCTAGCATCTGCAGTTACAATCCCCTTCTCTCTTTTACCTTCCTGATCCCCTTCTCTTTCCTTCTACCCCTTCAGCCACCTCCCAGGACCTCTTGGCTTTGGTCACTGTCCTACCTGCACATTTCCATGCCTGTAGGATTTTATTTACACTTGTCCTCATCCCACCCCCTGACTAATTCGTCCCATACAAGATTGGCTCATCTGCAAACAGTTCCTTGGCTCACAACTGAAGCATGAAGTCAGTTGCTTACCTTAGAGAGCCTCACTTTTCTCATCTGTTAAATGGAATTCCCTTGCGTGGCTGATAGGAGAGATAACGGAGAAACCTCGCAGAATGCATTTCGAATGTGACAGGTGTGGCTCTCTTTCCCCACAGCCCACAAGAGCAGTGTATGCACTCCAGCAAGCTTTTATGCATCACCTATGTAGACCAGTGTGTCACACAGAGTGCGTGCTTTACTGAGATTAACCATGTTTTCTTACTTAATTTGAAGGGGTACAAAGCAGGATTTATAAGCAAACTCTTCTTCCTCCCCTTGTCATTCCATCATCAGTCTGGGGACCTTGATGATGCTACCTGAGGGAGCTTGGAAGGGAGACGGCTAGGAGCCGGAAAGAGAGGAGAGACAGCGGGAGCCAAGAGGACGGCAATAAATGTGCGCATTTCCCAAAATCAACTTTGCCTCATTTTTAATTTCGCTAATGGCTACTCTTCATTTGAGATGTCATCCTGAAATAACTCTTTTAATAAAGGAGAATGAATGCACTCATTTTTTCCCCTTCCTTCCTCTGCGTCAGCAAGGACTTGGTGCAATGATGTATGTCACCCTTTTATTTTAATTAAGCATATAGCTGTGAGAGGCTTGTAAAAATGTTGCCAACAGAGAAATGCTTTAATGGATGTGAACTTGAGGTTGGCTTGTCCCATATATCTTTACCACATAAAACTACCCTCCTCATCTTGCACGTGAGGTGAATGGAAAAGCCTCCGAGTGGTCCTGTATCGGGAAGAGAAGGGGATTTGGAGTTGCAGAGAGTAGGAAACTGTGTGTTCCAGACGGTGAGGGAGAGCAAGGAAAGGAAGAGCTGCTTTCTGTCCATGATGTCACGCAGGGGACTGTCCTCAGGGATAGAGCTTCTCTGTCACTTTAATGGCCATATGTCAGGTGACAGGTGATGTCTAAACACACCAGTCTTTGAAAGAAGGAGAAAAAAAAGAAAGGATTTTAAATCAAGAACTTCAGATTTTAATCTAATCAAATTAACTCCAGAGCTCCTGGGCCCTTAATAACTTAGCCATTCTGCTAAGCCACTCCCAGCTCACATTCTCAGTGCAAGAGCGAAGCAATGCACCCCAATGATGACACCACAGACAGTTGTTTTGCCAGAGATGGACAACTGAGCAAGGGCATTGTGGATATTTACACACCGGCTTGTCTCCTACAGATCACTGCGTGCAGTGTGGCGGCTTTAGTGTGTGATGTTTCTAATTTTTGTTTTCCAAAGTACAGAAAAACGGACTCTGTTGGAACAAGCTCTGTGTGTGTGTGTGTGTGTGTGTGTGTGTGTGTGTGTGTGTGTGTGCTCATGTGCACACACACGCTCATGAAACATAAGTGGCCAAAACAGAGATTAAGTTGCATCAAAGAAGACTTAAGAGGAAATTCCCTAAGGCCCAGAGAGGTGAACTTGAGCAGAAGACAGACAAGGCATTTTAGAATGAGTCAGAGGCTGCTGGAATGTGAAGCCCTCACTGGCCAGGACAGGAGAGATGCTCAGATTCCACATACAGGGCCCAGTCAGTCCAGCCTCCTGACTCGGCATCTGTATTCCCTCCACACACCCACAGTTGTCTTGCTGGTGAATAATTCATCGTGAGATGATCCTTCCTGCTTCTAGTTAAATTGTTGTTACAGCCTGGGCAGGTAAAGCTGGTGTGATTCCCTATGTCCAGTGTGTCTCAAGAATGGATGTTAGCTCCATGAGGGAGATTATAAATAAAGACCTCCCAGAAAAGGCCATGTGAGACAAGTTTGCACACCTGAGGGCAGGCCTCGTGTACTGACTTCATAGCCTTCTACTGTCCTCTTCTGGGTTTAAGCCTCTCGAGAAACCATATACCCACCAAACCTTACCACTCCATAACCAAGGTCATTGTTACAGACTTTGATATTTGAGTAACTCGAGGATCTAGAACTTTCCTCTTAGAAGAACTCAAAAATAAAGAACAACTGCTTTCATACCAGACACTGGCCCCTCCGTTTGATTCTAACCTCTCTAACCTCTTAAATCTCTTAGTACATACTAAATATTGACCGTCACGCTCCTCTAGCGCGTATTGAGTAGTACCAAGTTGAGTGAAAATCACCCAAAATCACCACAGAAGAAGGTTCTCAGATGTTAGTGGCTTTCCATTGATGAAGTTGTAACTTTAGGTGACTAATGTGTACAACTCAAACCATAATTTTCCATGATTACTGATAATAATACCAGAGAGGAAAGTAAAGGCCTGTGGCGTTTAGTGAGGGCAGATGATTAAATCCTCACTTTATTTTAGGCAAGGGCCATTCTTTCAGATTTTACTGAAAAAAAAAATTCTGTTCTTTGCCACCCTACACAGGATGCCTAACATCATATTCCCTCTTCCCACTCTCTCTCTATCCCTACCAAGTCCAGTTTGTACAGCCCACATACCCATAGGTGTGGGGCCATCTACTAGAACATGGTTGAACCACACACCATTAAAGAGAACTGGCTCTCCCTCTTCAAGACACCATCAACTGACTGTAGTTCCACGTATACAGACAGGGGCTTTGTGAGTTCTTCCGCAGAGCTCTGCAGAGCTGGCTAGGAGTTGAACTGTGACATCCATCTATGATCTTGAATGTATCCCTGGGGCCATGACTTTTCCTACCTAACTCGAGTGGGCCCTGGTCCAGCCCCAGGTGCACTGCCGAGTGGGTCTCCAGGGAGGCTGGAGCCCCGGGGCTTTCTGTGAGCTGTGCCCTGGAGAGCTGAATTCCTTCATGTGAGTGAAATTAATTGTGGGAGCCAGGAGACGGTCGGAAACACAGATCTACTTCACAAGCCTTTCATAAACTGTCTCCACCCTCACCGTTACAGCCCCTGATGGCTAGGCTGGAGCCTCACTGAGAACAGACATACCGGTTTCCCCCACCCCAAAGTTCTGGCAGCCCCAGAGACCCTTTAAATTCCATCTTATTTTTCTTTTGCTCAAGGCTGAGCACCGGGAGAGGCTCATGTATGTAGGACACATTTGAAATTCCCCTGCTAGGGGCCTCTCCACACCTTGAATTTTGGACTCTCCAACTGTTTTTAACTGTGGCTTCATTTTTCTTCCCTGTCATTACCTGATTTCATCTGAACCACCTCAGCATGCGGTTCTCTTTCCCGTAATTCATTAGATTTGGCACTGCTGTTTATTATATCAACTTGACATCTGTCTAATAGAACATCTTTGAAGCACCAGGATGTTTGAGAGAGAGAGAGAGAGAGAGAGAGAGAGAGAGAGAATTTAACTCTCCGGGGTTAACCGGAGACTGTTTAAATTTATAGAGGTGACTTTAGCCCTTTGTACATCTTTCTCTAGATAGATATATATTTGTAATCAAAACGATAATCCTTATTTCCTCATTCTTCAACAGAGACGAAGGGAGAAAGACTTGGGGGAAGGCCCAGCTATTTACTCAAAGGTTGTTTCAAGTCCGTGTTAGTCTGTTCTGGGAGAGAAGATTGAATTAGCTTGTAAAAGCTAACCCTTTCAGCCTGGTGGGGAAAAAAAAAAAAAAACAAATTGCACAATGCCCCTGTGAAGGTTTCCTTGACTGTGAAGATGAAGTTGATTTTTAACATGCCAAAACCTTCCAGATTGGAGGGTATGCTTCTAGAGATAGTATGGACATAGAAGCAATAGTGAATTTTTCTTTTTTTAATGAGAAACAGGAATCATGGCTTTCAAACTGTAGGCTTTGAAAGGAAGTTGACTGGAATGGGGGCAGGAAGCATGGGGTGTAGGGGGTGACTGTCTTCTTCAATACAGATAGTCCTCATTTTAAAAAAAAGAAAAATGTCATTGTTGTCTGCACCGAGACAGTGCTCCCCTTCGGAGCTATGAGAGTTGGAAGCCTTTGGTGCGAAGTTTGATAGATAAACAAACAAACAAACAAACAGACAGACAAAAAAATCCAAAGTCTATGGGGATTTATGTGGACTGATTCTTTATTTCGCTGCTGATCCCCAAACAAGGAGGGACATAAGCTGGGGTGAAAGGAAAGAGCACTGGACATGCACAACAGGAGGTGAAGGAGCCTAGAACAGTCTAGAACCTGTGCCCTGAGGGACAGTGCTGATTTTAGATTCTTCTTCGAGCCTCTCAGACCCTAGACTCCATGGATACTGACCGGGCTGTAATGTCGCAGGCTCTCTGTTCCTTGGTATGCGTCCCACCTGAGGGACAGAGAAAGCTGTCCTCATTTGTTTCTGTCTGCTTTGTACCTCCGAAGCTGAAGGTATTAGTCATGTTGCATGACAGGGTTTGCAGAGATATTTCCAGCTGTTCCAGTGAGGCACAAAATGACAGGCAGAGATGCTAGTATCAATAATACCGACGCACCACAGGTGAGGTGCGTGGCATTAGGATGCTGTCAGCAAGCTCACCAGACCCCGTAGCCTCCTCCTAGGAGGCTTTCCCCATGGAGCTGAGTGAGAAGTTCCCTAGGGAAAGAGAAGAGAGGAAAAGAAGGAGGATGAGGTAGGGGAAGGCAGGAGAAGGAAAGGAAGAGAAGGGGGGCAAAGAGGGAAAGTCGAGTAAGACTGAAAAACACATTATTTTTTAAATTGCCAGTCCTTTTTGTTGAGCTAAGTGGAAGCAAGTTGTGATCTAAATCAATAGAATTGATAATGTTTTCATCTTGAAAGGTTAACTGTATTTTTGACACTCTCCTGTCTCCCAAGCAACTTGGAGAGAGAGAGAGAGAGAGAGAGAGAGAGAGAGAGAGAGAGAGAGAAATCCCCTGGGCAAGAAGCCTCAGATACACTTAATTTGAGGCCGATGCTTATGTTTATGACTGGTCATTGACCTTGAAATTCCATTAGCACTAATGAAGGACAACGGTGAACTCTCCAGCCTCAAAGCCCCGTAAGTGATACACTTGGTGCCAGGATGTTCCTGTCCCCGTATCTCCACATTGGGATGGGACCTGCCGTCACTGGATCCTAATGTGTCAGGCACAGCTCTGTTGGTTTTGGAGAGAATGATCTACCTCTTTACCTCAGATTATCCAGAGGGGATGGAGAAGCACCCGTAGAGAGGAGCTTCTTGCTGGCTGAGTCTGCATCTCCCATCTTAGAGACTTGCAATCCACAGGCATATTTTGCACCTGACATCCTAAAATACTGCAGTCACTTAACTCATTATCCCCCTTATACCTATTGCCTAGACTTAGTAGTTAGGGATGTTTTGCTGTGGGGTAAAGGCGATTTTGGAGAAGTATATTAAATGACAGTGTGGCATTTTACTTCTGGATATTGCAGTATGCCTCATTAAAAAAGTAAAAATACATTCTTACAAGCCTGTAGCACTATCATGACACCTAACGTAACAAATGATTCTCAAGAACCATCCAGGATCCAGGTCCTGTTAAGAGTCCTTGAGCTCTCCTAAAACAGTTTTCAACAATGGATTTGTATGAAGTACAATTTTCAGCATGGTCTGCCATTGTGTTTAATATGCCTCATAGTCAAGAGCAATGCTACTCAGTATGTTCAGCTGTACCAAATGAAGATGTGCTGTGAGTGTAAGATGCATTCTGGAATTCAAACCCCAGTACTGAGAGAGAGAGAGAGAGAGAGAGAGAGAGAGAGAGAGAGAGAGAGAGCACATAACATCTCAAGAATAATTTTATGCTAGTTTTAGGTTGAAATTATCATATTCAGGACATACCCATAACAAAATTCATTACTAAGCACCTCTTTGGAGGCTGGAGAGATGGCTCAGTGGTTAAGAGCTCTTGCTTCTCTTGCAAGGTTTGATTGCCAGCACTGACATCAGTTTCTAACTCTAGCTCCAGGATCTCATGCCCCCTTCTGGCCTCTGAGGGTACATGCACTTAGGTGCACATATACACACACACACGCATACACATAATTTAAAAAGAAAATAAGAAATCAGAAAAAGAAAGGGAAAAGGGAAAATGATGTAATTGTAATTTCAAAACTATTATATCAAAGGAAATAAGTATTTGGATTTTTTTTTTATGTAATCGGTGTTTCACTTCAGCTATCTGAAAATGTTAACTTACATATGGGGTTCATGTTGGACTTCCACTGAAAAGTGTTTATCTAAAACTGTCCTCTGAAATCTAGACTGGCTTCTTCCTCCCCTTTGACTTGCCAATTGACTGGAAACAGGTAAGCTGCCTGACGTGCTCCCAAAGGTGTCCCCTTATACAGTTTAATGTGTTTCTCCACACACACCCCTTGTTTTCCCCAGACTGCTGTCTAGATAAAGACTTGGTCAGACCTGGGGTTCATTTTTAGTCAAGAATCCTCAGTAAGTGAGACTCTGTGAGGAGAGTGAGTCGAAGGTATGCTCTCAGCTCTCTGCAGAGATTGCTCAGCACGCTCGAAAATGTGCATTTCTAGCTCCTCCGTCAGCAATAACTTGAGAGTGATAATTTGGGGCCCTGAAAAATCCACCTTTCACCTCAGTGATTTTGGCATTTATTGATGACTGTCCTCTGAGTGGCTTATTTCATTAGAAACCATAGATGATTTTTTTCTTCTACTGTAATTACATATATTATTTATAGTTAATTCATATATTAAAAAAAAAAAAAAGACCAAAAACCCAAACCTGGGCTCTTTGGTTACCTTGAAATAGACTTCCTATAGGAAAGAATTAAATGCTTAGCTAGTTCAGTTTAACTGCTGGTTTTCAGAAAGTTGAGTCAGATTAAGAGCTGTCTCTTCCAACAAAGGAAGTTTGTTTTCTCTTTTTGAGTGTTACAATTTTACTGATTTTTATATATTAAGCATCCAATGGAATCTTTCAATTTTTGAATTAGCCTGTACCGTTTGCAAATTGAGAAAAAGAAGAATCTGAAGATTTTGCATGACATTCCCGTTTCTAGATACCCATAGAAAACAAAGTGGGGGTGAAGCCTACCACCCCACCCCACCCCACCCCACCCCCAGCCCTCTGCAGTACATGGGCCCTTTCCCATCTAGCCAATTACGTAGTCCCTGCCTTGTCCTTGTGTCTGAGTTTGTGACCCCCAAGTTCAAACACCTAGGTTATAAATATGGAAATGAAAGTACACGGGAGAAGACAAGTGCCTGTGGGCGGAGGACCAGGATGAGTGGCAGAATGAGAGCTGGAATCTAGGTTCCTCTCTCCCAGGAGGACGAGTGTTCTCATCCACAGTTACCAAGGGGACGCTCCCCGATAGTCTGTGGAGCATCCGGGCAGCTGCTGGGATGCGCTACTTAGCAGACTCTGCTTTCCGTATGCAGATGAGAGCTACTGTCACTGCAGCAATTTCTGAGGATGATTAAATGCCCCCCAGATCACCGTCAGAGTCTGCCCGCTGCATTAGTGCTATCCCAGTCCTCCTTTGGGACTCTGGTCCACCGAGTCAGCCTGAATGCCAAGTAAACAGGATTAATGCCAGCCACTTTGAGGCCCCCTGGGGACAGTATTTATCAAATTTAAGTACATATACCCCCCCCCTTTGACCCGGCATTTCCAACTCCTGGGAATTTCTAAAAGCCATATTCACCAAATATTCCAAGATTATACAGCCCTTGAAGTTCTTTGCCTCCCAGAAACCCTGAAACAACTTTGAATGGGAAACAAGTTACTGACCTGTCATGTAAAAGAAAGGAGACGGCTGGCCCATTAACACTTAGACTTACGGGGCTCATGTTGTTAGGTCTGCCCAGAGGATTCACAGATAAATTACTGAAAAAAAATGCAGGGTATCATGTGTCAGTCTTAAATAGTATCTATAAATATATCAGTACATAATACAAACACTGTGAAGAAGATTCACAAGAGAATATTAACATCTCTAGAGAAAAAAGACCAGCGGTCAGAGTGGGAAGAAATAGCTTTATATTCACCTAATAGCTGACTTTATGCGATTTAAAACAAGGTTTTGGGTATATTTTGCTTTTTAATATTGAATGTATAAACCCGGTGGAATGTTCAGACGATACAGCGGGGTTGGGGAAACTAATTGGTACAGTTTTTCATCCGTTCTGTCACTGAGCAAGATGCCCTTTGCTACTGCTTTTCACGCCAGCAGCAGCCAGGTGCCTGACATGGGGTTTAGCCGGGTACAGTGAGAAATAAAGAACAGGTGATAAGGAGCATGTGTTCTAGTTAGGGAGAAGGGGGAAGAGCAGACATCAAATGTCTTAAGCAGTAGAACCGAGTCTGAGATTGATGTTGATAGTGGCTTCTAGATTCTGGTACTTTGGAATACAAAAGAGAATCTCCTACCAGGAGACTGATGGGGTGGGGGTAGACTGCTTAGCTCAAATGGGCTATAAGAAAAGAGAATCCAAGCTGGGTAGACACCACAAGAACGAAGAGCAGTTTGAAGGGAGATGATGAGTGGCCAGAGCATGGGGACTGAGGACAGCTGAGGAGAAGAGGAGGCTGTGGAGAGTTCAAGGCCATTTGGTTTAGGCAGGAGATGAGGTTATGGCAGAGATCGG